>JABXWE010000517.1:0-102992 GCA_014611495.1 Limonius californicus | reverse complement strand
ATGTTGATGGTATTTCAAATAGTAACTCCACTGTTTTATATTTTTAAAAGGATGTTTATACTATTTAAAATACTAACTACACTTTATTTATATTTAGCTGGGTGTCCCTAATATTTAAAATACTAAATTCACTTTTTTATATTTAGCGGGATGTTCATGGTATTTAAAATAGTAACTCTAATTTCTTTCTATTTAGCTGGGTGTTCCTGGTATTTGCTGTGTGAAAATTGCCGGGAAAGGTATATAAAAGCCTTCCGGAGTAAGCAACAAAATAACCGTGGCAAAACCATTGTTAAAAGAAAAAATACATTCACTAAATCTGTGACCTCTCCTGGAAGTGTTTGTCATATGGAAACCCATACCATTATGAAAAATAATGCCGTGTTTCTGCTTGATTTAGCAAGTTCTGCTGACACAGGTATTTATCTTATTTTTACTAATATCAATGTTGTTGCTGCAACACTAATCCACACTCTATTTTTTCTACAGGAATGTCACATCAGAGACGGTCATCCACTAGTGCAATGCCATCATTGTCTGAGAATAATTCCCCTCCAGATATGGGTGGACCTTTCAGCCCTCTTCCTCCATTCCAGTGTTTGCAAGCTCTCGGTGCCACATCACCGTATGAAGAAACCCCATTTTGTAATGAAGAACTGCGCAGACAGAGTATTCAAGAAGGTTTCTTTCCTGGTCCTCCCAGTGGACAAAGAGTAGGTTTTTTAAGTTACTTTAATGATTTTATTGAACTATAACATTTATATTTCAGCCACTTTCAGAAGTTTCTCTATCTGATAATGACACGGATAGCATTAAAGGACTTCGATTCCATAGATCAGTGTCTATGGGTACCAATGGAGCACCTTGGTCAAGAACTGGCTATGATGGAAGGGTTATAATGATGAGGAAACGGAATAATAGCAGCAGTGAGATGGCTAGTGGTAAGGCATAAAAAATAACATTTCGCTTTTGTACATATTTTTTAGATCACCCGTGATCACATTAGACATAATTTTTTAAATATTTTATTTTATAGAAGGGGGCTCATCTCTGCTGTGCAACCCATCAACAACTTTACAAAAACTTGTTCCTAACATGGATGGTTCTTCCATTGTAACTAACAACCAATCAAATGATTCTCTAAGTTCACAGCAACGGGCAGACAAACTTTCCTTACTTCAACGACCTGTAATGTTGTTTGTGCTTCAACAACATGATCTGGAATCATTGCAGTTGGCTATGAGACAAGCTCTAAGGTCGGTACAAAATTAATTTTAAAATTATGGTACCTTAATTTATTTGTTTACAGAAAAGCAATGTGTAGAGTTTACGCCATGCAAGCCTTGAATTGGCTATTAAAGTCAGTCACACAACCAGTGTGCCTTCACGATCTTCTCTGGTGGTTTGTTACTTCATTGTCGCCTGTGGAAATTGAAACAGAACCTGAGGATGATAACAAACCGCAGAAAAAAATTGACGAACAGGTATTTACATTTTGGGTAAAGAACTTTTCTAAGTACAGCACAGTTTAATTAATACAATCAATATTGCAGGATCTGAATGTTTGCGAACATCCATTATCAGACATAACCATAGCAGGTGAGGCTGTGAATCCCCTACCTTCAACTTTCCATGGACTACTTCAAACGATTGCTGATCTCATGGTCCTCCTTCCTATGGGTTCAGCCTTGCAACAGATGGCTGTGAGGTGTTGGGGTTTGAGATTTGTTCCTACAGATCATTCTTTTCTTCATCGATCTCAGGTTAGTTTCTTTATTAATTCCAGCTTCTTCTTTATTTGTCTCTTATCTTTTATGCTCTATAATTTTTCTGATTTACTGACAACCTTTCAGTTTCCTCCTGTACTTCTCATTTGTATGCATCTGCCTTTAGATAAAACTATAATGGATGTAGAGTTTGTAGAGATGGAATTATGTGACTATTACCTTAAATAAACATTTAAATATCCTCTTGATAGTGCGGCTGCTTTACTCAAAAACAATTTTTGTTTCTAGGTGTTCAGTAATATAAGCAAAATATTATCAAGGAGTGAAGAGTTAGAAGATTGTACAGCATCTATGCAAGACAGCCATCAAAGTACTTGGAATCAGGTATTTTTTTATATTTTCCTATAAAATATGTATTGCTCAAACGTTTTCTTTTTAAGCTTTCATGCACAGTAGAAAGCTTAAGGGACCTCACAGCTTCAATTGAAATCAAAGCTTCTAGTCGGCAAGCAATGGTGGGCAGTCTTACAGATTCTTCAACAGAAACATTTTGGGAGTCTGGCGATGAAGACAGGAATAAAACCAAAAGCCTCACTATTGCCTGCACCCAAAACCACCACCCTAAGTTGATATGTGTTCACATCGATAATTGCCGAGATCTTGCAGTAAGCCTGCTAATCTTTTTTTCGTGAAATTGTTAAACTATAACCTTAAATTTATTCTATTTCTATTTTAGAACAAAATATCTAGCATGACATTCTTTTCTGGACCAAACTCTGAAGACCTAGCGAAGTTGAGAACTGTAGAGGTGGAAACCCGGCTTCTTGGTGGTTGGGTAAACTGTCCCATTCAAGGTAATTTATTCACTGAATATGTGGTTATTTTAAAAATTACATAAATACTTTGCAGATCCAGAGCATACTGTTTTGCGAGTTGAACTGAAAGGTCCAGATAACTCTGTGAGAGTCCGACAGATCAGAATATTGGGTGAAATAGTTGGGGAACCTCTTAAGATTGGAAAGCAGTACAGTGCCATTACCATACAGCAGAGAAACTGTGAAAGTGAAACGCTGAGAGTGTTCAGATTGATCACATCACAAGTTTTTGGAAAACTGATAATTGGCGATAATGAAGGGCATAATTTAAATAACTTAGATAGCGGTTCTGCTTCTGCAAGTGAGAATTTGGAGCCGTTAGAAGAAAGTAACGACCTTCGTGAACACATGGTTGGAATTTTGTTTAGTAGAAGTAAACTAACTCATCTACAAAAACAGGTTTGTCATTTTACTTTTATATATGTTTAAAATATTTAACATTAAATATAAGCTAACAGTATATTATTCAACGAGCGGTAATGTAGACAATAACTCACGCGGATGTAGTTTGCAGCACGAGCCGCAGGCGAGTGCTGTAATCATCCAAGTGAGTTATTGCGATTACCGCGATGTAAATACTGTACATTATCCACGGCTAGTGAATTATTATTATTATTATTATTATTTCCACTACTTAAACTTTATAATTTTCATAAAAATTGATAATTAGTATTGTGACATTCCAAATTTTATGAAGATATAGTTTTGACAAGTATATTTATTTTTATTGTCACTCGATTGATCGTCCAGTTCTAATTGCACGTTTGTAATTGGTTATCAAAGTGTGGAGTCATGAAAATTTTATTTTGTGATTGGTTACATAGTGTTCAGTAATGAGTTATAACTCACGCTAAATAGTTATAGGTACCATTATTTGCACAAAAGTAGTTGCATAATATATGTATAAGGTAACAAGAGTGGCTAAATATTTTTATATCCCGTTTACACTTCTTATATTAACAAAACTGCTACCACTAAAATACCTTTTTGTGCTTTACCACTAAAATTGTATTATATTAATAGGTAATTGTCCATATTGTACAAGCCATTCGGAAGGAAACATCGCGGGTTCGAGATGAATGGGAATCCCTCTTGTGTTCAACCACTGCCGGTTCTGCAAGCTCAGGTCACAGCTTGGATGCAGCCAAAAATTCTGACACTTACTGCTTTGAAATGTTGTCCATGGTATTGGCTTTGTCTGGAAGTTCCGTTGGCAGGACGTATTTATCACACCAAGGAGGCCTAATGGGTGACATTTTAAGCCTTTTGCATACGGGCAGTGCTAGAGTACAAAGACAAGTAAAATTACTGATTTTTCATTTTAAATTTGTTGTAATGGCAATTTTCATAGGTTACAGCCCTGTTACGAAGAATATTACCTGAAATCACCCCAGAATTTTTTGCTAAAATTATAGGTGTTTATCATCTACCTCCCAAGGATTTCAGTATTATTTCAGCTGTGAATAAAGGATCCAATGGCGAGTTTGATGTCCACAAGTAATAACTACTTATAATATTAAAAAAAAATCAACCCCTAAATGATTTTTTGTTGCAGAGTCGGAATCCTTGATGTATTTCTTAGTATTATAGCTAAATCTTTGACAGTACAAGTCAAAATGAAAAGCAAATCAGCAATAGGTGGGCCGGCAAAAGAAATCAGCACGGTCACATTAGCCACATCTATGCAACCGAGAGAACACATGCGAGGGCGTTGGTGGTTGAGAGGAACTACAAGTCGGAAATTAGCAGAAGTCATTGTACATTTGCTCAAGGATATGGCTGCTGTGAGTTTATTAATATTTTTAATTATTTCTTGTTGCTTCATGAAAATATGTATCAACCAAATACAATAAATAATAATTATTGAAATTTTGAATAATATAATATTTACTTATGAATTTATTTAAAACCAGGGGAAATTATCAGAACCTTGGGCAAATGTTACCAAAGGGGCTATAGCAGAAAACATTCTAAATTTAACACATTTGAGTGAAGACCAGCGAATACCAACCACTTGCCTCCACACACCAACTCTATGGTTAGCTCTTGCTTCATTGTGTGTACTAGATAAAGATCATGTTGAGCGGTTGTCTTCAGGTAGGTCTTAGTCTGAACTTATTAAGTTTAAAACAAACTTTAAAGCTAACTTTTAGGGCAATGGAGCACTGCTGACGGACAACCAGCCCCACCCCGCCCGACCTGTACAAACCATGATGATGGAGAAACAAACGCAATCATCCAATGCAACTCATGTGGAAATCTTTGTGCTGATTGTGACCGGTTTTTGCACTTGCATCGAAGGACTAGAATGCATCAAAGACAGGTATTAAACTAATTAAAGTTTATAAGAAACCATTTTACTTCCTTGTACCAATTTTCATCAAACTGTAATATAAATCTCTAATTGTTATTACGAGTATCTCATAAAACAAATTATCTTAGAAATTGTCAATTATTCACAACTATATTCAATATTTTAAATTATCAAAGGGATTTTTTTATTTGGTTACATTAAATATATCTCCAATTGTCCCTTCAGCAAGTCAGCTTAATATTTTGGTTATTTGAAGTATTAAGCAAATTATACGGGGATATATTATACAGTGCGGTTGTGAAAGTCCTCCCTCCCTACTAACTTTTGAAAGACTTGATATTTCTTCACAAAATTTTGGCGGCTAGGCGCCATCTTGAACTATTTTTTTAAATGGCAATGGGGATCGTGTGACACCTCATTCGAAAAGTATTTTAATTCTGCATCTGATCCTTGAGTTTCATAAAAAAATATTCATCCAGAAAAAATGACAGATGATGGAAAATAACAAGTTTATGGAAAAAACTAAGAATTAAAGCATTAAAGGTATGCTTTCGAAATGTTCACCATTGAAGAATGAAGAAGAAGAAGAAGATCCTAAAACACAACAAAACTTATTTTTTCTACAAACGTCAGTAAAAGTTTAATTTTTAACGCCTGCTGTCAGTGTCTAAAATGTCATTTTATGGCACTGGTGCTAAAAGTAATTTACTTTTAGCACTAGTGCTAAAAGTAGATGACGTGATTTACTATTAACACTGGTGCGATATTATAAAAAAATTAAGAAATATTAAATCAAAGGAATATTTATTTACTTAATTAAATGTACAGTTAGAGAAACTGCAGTTAGAATAAGTAATCTGAAGTGGATAGTGCTTTACTTGTAAACAAAAAATTTTCTTCGGCACTGTCACGAGAGTTGAAGTTACTTGTCAACAAACGATCGAATTTTCATTACCTTAGCAACAATAAACTTCATGAATAATTAGGTTTCAAAACGATATTTTATAAATTTAATAACGTAAGAAATGCATTGATTTGTACTTTTAATGGCGTTTGTAAAAAATTGGTGTATGATATATGTATGTGCTAAAAGTAATTTTATTTTTGTTCGAAGGGGTGGGACACTCCGCCTTCGCCGTCGTGTCCCAAACTTCTCTTCTCACAAAATAAAATGTCACTTCTAGCACTTATATCATAAATAACTATTTTACAATAAAAACTTATAATAAATGTTCAAAGGGTGCTCCTTGAACTTCTTGGCAATAGAAAAACCTATTTAATATCTCTTCCAGTACTTTCTGGAAAGTTTCAACTCCGATATTTGCACAAGCCTCTGTTATTTTACGTCGTAAATCCAAAAGGGAATCGGGTTCTGTTTGAAAAAGATTCGATTTAAGATACCTCCACAAAAAGAGTCCAATAGACTCAGACCAGGGGATCCCGGACGCCATTCTGTTGGACCACGACGACCAATCCATCGTCGAGGCTACATTGCATTGAGATAATTACGAACTTGTCTGCTAAAATGCGGAGGAGCGCCATCTTGCTGGAATATGATATCCATGTCAAATTCGTTTAGATTATTTTCAGCAATCTCCACTATTAACGAATGGATGAGGTTTTCCAGCATGTTCAAGTACAGTTCCCCAGTAAGGTTTCCGTCGATAAATAAGGGACCTGTGATATAGTCGCCAAGTATTCCTATCCACACATTCGAAAACATGGGAATTTTCACCGCACCAATATCTTACATATTGTCTGCAAACAAACTCATTAAAAAAATGTGCATTCGTCACTAAAACAGATATTGCGAAGATGGGTCATGACCTCACAGAATTCAAAGCGTCTATTCGGATCATCTTCAAACAACTGGTCGAATTAGTTCTCTGGTGTAGCAATCGAGAACATCATGGGATATACAGAGTGTCTACAATAACTTTCTGTACATCTTACCTCTTCTTAAATCTAAATCTAAAGGAATAGACAATTGGGCAATTAACCGAAATTGAATTGTGTAAACGTTCCAATTGAAGCTTATTTATTTATTTTGCTCTACAGGCAATGAAGACCTAAGGCATTATACATTATTTTTATCTAATTACATAATTACTTCTACATGACATTTCTTAAGTATTTATTTATAATTTCTTTCCATTCCCTTCTATTTGTCGCTTTTAACCTCCAGTTTGTAACTCCAATAGCATTTAGGTCCTCTTGCGCCTGTTCCAACCATCTCTTTCGTGGTCTTCCCTTTCTTCTTTTACCTATTGGCTTTCTATACAAGACCATCTTGGGCATTGTCTCCCCTTGTAGTGTTTGCACGTGTCCTAACCACTTAATTCTTTGTAATTTACCATATACCGACTTATATAATTCTTGTATTTCCTTATTTGTCTTTCTTTTCCAAACTTCTTCTGTTCTCGTCCTACCATAAATGGATCTCAAAACCTTCTTTCCCATCTATCCAATAAGTTTCTTTCCGATTGTTTCAAGACCCAGGTCTCGCATGCATACGTTACTGTTGGTCACAGAACTGTCATGTACATCCTTGTTTTAGTATTTCTGGACACCAATTTGGATTTCAGTAGTGGCCTCAGGGCAGCATACTTTTGATTACCTTTTACAATTCTTGCTTTTATTTCTTGATCCTCGCTTCTGTTTTCATCAATTGGCACCCCTAGATAGACAAACATATTTACTCTTTCACAATTGCAGTGACGGCTCGTGAGTTAAGAAAGAGGGTGGGCACAAGAAAAAACTTACCTATTTTTTGTACATAAAATCCATTCTCCTATTTTTCATGCTGGAAAAGACGTCTATGACTTTGTTGTCAAAATCCGGGATAGACTGGATGAACTTCTTTTCTATTGATAGGACCGCCAATGCGTTCAGTCGATCTTTTTGCACACAATTAACTTCCATCATTGAAAAACGTCACTTTCGTCTTTGAATTCAAACGCGCGATTGCGCGAAAACAGCGCTCCAAAGTGCAAATTCAAACGTTGACTTTAAATGGGGAACAATCTGCTCGGTGCCCCATTCGCCTGGTATATCGCATATAGCGAAGATAACCGATAGGCAACCGAATCATCCTCTAAATAGGTAAAAATCACAGCGTTCCCTGGAACATAGTTTTGAGCGTGTTAGCTGCGCCTTTGATGCGGAAGGAAAATTTGATACCGTCGTTAAAATAATGAAATTAAAATAATGCACTGAATTACATGCGAATTTCTTTCTGTGTTTATCTTGGTTGTTGGGTGGGCACGTGCCCTTGTGCCCTTTAGTACAAGCCGCCACTGCACAATTGTACTTTTCTCTTTCGCTAGTCAATATTTTTAGCTCGCTTTTTATTGTCCTGTCCTGGTTTCCCATTACCATATATTTAGATTTTTCCTCAATTATTTTAAGACCTGTGTCTTTTGCTGTACCTCCAATTTTCTGAATATTTTTTTTAATTCTTCTTCTGATTTTGCTATTAAAACCATATCATCCGCGAAAGCCATACATTGATGATCATTGTTGAATATCGTTCCTTCCCTTTTAATCCCACTTTTTCTAATAATTTCTTCGAGTACTAGGTTGAATAGCACCGTAGATACTGGGTCCCCTTGCCTGAGCCCTTTCTTTATTTCGAAATCTTCTCACTTATATCCTTCCCATATTACTGCACTACTCGATTTTTCCAAGGTCATTCTTATTTTGTCAGTTTACTTGGTATTCCTAAACTATTCATGATATTGTACAGTTTGCTTCTCTTGATCCTGTCATAAGCTTGCTTAAAGTCGATGAGTATTACATACATGCCGACTTTATACTCATAACAAGTAGCTTGTACCTAATTCCTTTATAGCAAAGATCTGGTATGTTACTGATCTATTACCTCTAAAACCGACCTGGTACTCTTCTAGTACTGCTTCGGCACACTCATTCAGTCTTTTTCTTAGCACTTGGGCTATGATTTTATAGGAAGTTATCCAACAGTACAATCCGCCTGTAGTTTGCATATATTTGTTTATCCCTTTTCTTGTATATTGGGACTATCAGGGCTTTGGACCATTCCCTCGGCATCTCTTCTTTCTCCCATATTCTATTAATAAGTATACCTCCTGTTCTAAAGCTTTGCCTCAATTTTTCCACATTTCTGCTGTTATATCACTTTCCCCTGGGCTTTTATTATTTTTTAACCTTTTCATTATTTCCTCTATTTCCTCTTTTTTGGTTGTTTTACTTCTGTTCTATATTGCATTTGTATATTTGCCTCTTCCTGCTCCTCTTGCGCATTGTCGTTGAGAAGTTCCTCGAAGTAGTCTCTCATATTGCCACCATTTCTCGTGGCTCGCATACCAGTTCCCCCTGCTTATTCTTTATGTATTTGCTTCTTCTTTAGTATCCCTTTTCTTTTTTCTTTACTTCTGGATAAAACGTCCTTATTTCTTTGTTTTCAAATTTTTCTTGTGTCTCCCTCAATGTTTTTTCATTATACTGTCTTTTCTTCCTTCTGCATATTTCCCTCATTTCTTTTCTTGCCTCCTTATACTGTTGGATACACCTTTCGATGCTTTTCATTATTTTAATTTGTCTTTTCTTTTTTAAGTTTTCGAATTTTATTTTACACTCCTCAACCCACTGCTTTGCTTTTTCCTTCTTGTTTTTTCGGGGTATCACTAGCGCATTTGTCTCCGCCATTACTACCTTAATATTCTCCCATATTTCATTCATTTCGGAAGCTGGTTCTAGATTATGCAATCTTGTATTTATTGTTTCCTCATATTTTTGTTTCCTTTTTTCCTCCTTTAAGGCTTCCCTATTGTATCTTTTTGCTACCGCTCTTGCTTCTTTAATCCTCTCCCTCTCCTGATGATCCTTTTTTCTTGTTATTACTACTAGCAAATGATCCGATCTGCTTTGAGCTCCTCTCCTACTCTTAATGTTTGTAATCATATTCATGTGGTCCATCCAATTGAAGCTATGACCATAAAATAAAATTTTGGTTTTTCAACGTTTGTTTTTGAAAATGTTGTATTACTGTTTGATTTAATACTCTTTTTAATGACTGGTGCAAAATCTTCATTTTGTATGGATGGAACATACGCCGTTTTAAAAAAGTTTTGACAGTGGTCGCCGATACATCACATATCGCAGCTACATGTGAAGTTGATTGCTGAGAATGTACTACCATCTGACTATCTGAATTTGCTTGTCTCCTGAAATTGCGGGTCGTCCAGGTGTTTTCCCGTTTTGCACACTTCCTTAATAAATTTTTGCACAAGTTCTCTAAAATACGTCCCCGAAATAGGACGGTCGGGAAAACATTAATTAAATAATCTTTCGGCTTCGTGGAAGTTTCGATTGGCGTCAGCAAAAATAAAAACTGCCTCAGTTTTTTCCTGCAAAGTTCCAACATTTGACATAGTTATTGTTAGTATCACCGGTTTTAACACTCAATATTCAAACGTGAACAAATACAATAACTCAATTAAAGTGACAGAACAGAAAGACTAGTTATTTCAATTGTTTTGCTTCTGTTGTTTCGCCTACTACATTTTTTTAGCGTTTTGCTTAATATCAGAAATAAATAATTTGGAAGTTTGTCATTTGTTTAAGAATTTAACCTGAAATTTGAGGTTATGTTATATTAACTTATAGGTATGTAAAGAAGAAGAAGAAGCAATTAAGGTAGAGTTGCATGAAGGTTGTGGACGGACTAAACTCTTCTGGCTGTTAGCCTTGGCCGATGCACGTACTCTTAAGGCCTTAGTAGAGTACAGAGAAGGAAGCACCACCCGCAGCCGTGGTTCAGCTACCAATGGAATTTGTAGATTCTGTGGAGCTACTAGCAACTCTGGACTACTTGCAATTGGAAATGTTTGTGCTGACCATGAATGTCAGGTATTTATTTTAAAAATGCAATTTAAAATTAATTATTAATTTAATAACCATGAAACTTTACTTGAATCTGTATATTTGCAGGAGTATGCTCGTACAGCTTGTACAAAACTTTTAAACTGTGGGCACATGTGCGGAGGTGTACAAGGAGAAACAACATGTTTACCCTGCCTTCATGGATGCTCTTCAGATGTGACTTTGAGGCAAGATGCCGATGATATGTGCATGATTTGTTTTACTGAAGCATTGTCATGCGCTCCTGCAATACAGGTTTGTATATTTTATTTTGATTGTTGTAGTTGAGACACCGTTTGTGTTAACTGATGATTTTTAGCTCAAGTGTGGACATGTTTTCCATTTACATTGTTGTAAAGCCGTATTAATGAAGAGGTGGGCTGGACCACGAATCACATTTTCATTTTCACTATGTCCTATATGCAAGGTAAATCAATTTTTTTAATTTTCTGATGCATAGGTATTCTTGTTGTTAATGATATTATTTTTTATTAAAATCATAATATGAATTGACATTATTTAAAAATTTCTCAGAAATATTTATTATAATAAATTAGGTATATCAAAAGTTAATCATAATTTAGCTCTTTAAAAGTAACTCTAAAAGTATTTCTATTTATTTTAAGTATAAGTTGTGATATTTTATGTATGAGATGAAGGTGTGACCCATTGTACCATTCTCCAGAAACCCCTAGCATGACAGGGAGCGAATGGTGGGCGGAAAGTGGGGAAAAGAACGAAAGAAACGGAAAAAAGGACAGGCGGAGAATAAGAGGAAGTGGAAAAGAGGTGTAAGGGGGAGGAATAGGGAAGGAACGAAGATAGGAGGAAAAGGACAAGAAAGAAATAGGAAAGTGCTTGAATGAATACAAGAGTAGGTAATGGGAAAATGGGCGTAAATGGGGGAAGAAAAGGAGAGAAGAACGGAAGAAGGCAATGGAGTAAAGAAAAAGAAAGGGGGGAAGAGGAAGAAGAAATACGAATAGGAAAGGGTGAGGAGAAAGGGAAAGGAAAGAGAGTCGGTAGAAAAAGAGTGGAAAGAGAGGAAGGGATTTGCAATTGATTTTAATAAGAAGGAAGGCCGGTTGGCACAAAGGGTGCAAAATCTTACCTGTCCATTGTAAAGAGCATGTGACCTTGAGGTATGAATGGGCTTACGGGACAGTTTTCCAATGACTCTGTGACCTCGACGAACACCAAGCGCGTTAGTCTGCAAAACGCACAACTTGTGCGTAATTTAAATAAGGCGGTTGTTGTTTAACCTGATTGCTCTTCACGCAGTGCTCTACGGGTTCTATGCAACAGCAAAAACTCGGTCCATGAATGTCGTTTGATTACAGAGTTACGGTGCTCTAAGTAAAAAACATTCGCGCTTTCTGGCGGCGTATTATGTAAGCAGATTTGATTACTTAGTTCTACCCAACCGGATAGTACTCAGATCGTTCTTTCCAACAACGCAAATCCACTGCGCAATCTCTTCTTCTAGAAATACAAGTCAAGGATTATCAATTTTTCCGAAAAGATAGGCAACATCGAGCACTGATCTCCTACCTGTGGACGGCCGCTAGCGGGCCGTGCACAACGATAAAATTTTTAGGTTCTCGACCGCGGGGTTCGCCGACGGAGTCGGATTCGTTAGGTGTTTCTGTATATTATGCCCCCACTTATCTGCCCGATACGTGCAAAAGCGGACCGACCGCATTGCCGTAGCGACCGATTGCGAAAGATTCGAATGCTAACCTGCAGTGAAAACAGCGTTTGAAGTTATGTTATTCACCACGGTTTTTAGCAATTATGTCAGACCGAATGATTTCGAACTAGGTAAAAAAGAAAGAAAAATCAGCGCAGGTTTATTTCCTACAGAGGGGCAGGCGGCTATAGGGGTCATTGGGGTTCCGCACCGGAACTCGAAGCCCCGCTTCCGCCAGTAATGGAAATGTAAGGGTAGGAAAGACCAGGAAAATTGGATAATGGAATTTGTGGATGATACTATTCCAGCATTTACATGTATGACTCAAGAAATCCCTATACAGCGTTATAGAGGTTAGAAAGCCGCATCTAACGCCCCCAAACCCATCTCGCTTAGTCGCATGGTTCCGGAGTTACAGAGCTTTATATAAAATCATTTCTTGCTGCGGACTGTGTTGGCCGATCGAAACGATTCCGTGCTCAAGTGGTATTTGCGCCGCTGTTTCCATCGCGCATTTCGTTAACTTCTTCACTTTGAAAAATAGAATCCTCGTAAAAATTTCAATTACTTATTCCGAAAACTTTACTTAAGCCTATGCCTTTCTACCGTTAGGTATAAGGCGGGTGGAGTTGAGTTTGTTATGTCGATGCCGTTCTGCACTTTTCTTTCCATAATTTCCTATCCTGGGCTACTTGTTTTATTCCTTCCCATCTTATTTCCCTTACTCGCTGCTTCCTCTCGTATTCTCTCTTCCCATGTTTTCCTGGGTCTGCCTCTTTTATTTTTTCCCGGCACTCGCGTTTCAAACGCTATTTTTGTTATTCTGTCCCTTGGCATGCGGCACACATGCCCGAACCACCTTAATTGTCCTTCCACTATTTTCTCCGTTACGGGCTCCATCTGTAGGTTTTACCTGTATGTATCATTTCTTACCTTATCTCTTTTCGTTTTATTTTCTATCCGTCTTAGAAACCGCATCTCCATTGCATTGAGTCTTGTTTTATGTTTTTACTTTTTTTAACTACTTCTGTTTTTATTTTTCTAGGAACTTCTTTCTTTCCCAAAAAGGTCATTTTCATCATGTTGAATATTCTTCCTGTTTTTGCCATCCTGTCGTTGATTTCTTTGTCAATTTTACCATTGTTCTCAATTATGGATCCTAGATATTTAAAACTTTCTACTTGTTCAATTTGTTTCTCTTGTAATTTTATGTTATGTGTTTTATTCTCCCTCGACACTACTTACATACTTTTTGTATTCCCTATGTTTATTTTCTGTAATTCTATTTCTAGCACCTCCAGGTTATGTGTGTAAGTTCTTTTCAGAGTCGGTCACTGTAGCCATGTCATCTGCGAACATAAGTTCGTTTATTTCTGTTTGTTCCATTTGCCAGTATCCCAATTTTAACGTCTTCATCTTTTTCTTATCTCTTCTTTTCATAATAAGTTTTTCGCTGACTTAAATATTAAATCATGGGTGCTTCTCCCTTTCCTACAACCACATTGGGTCTCCTCTATTGTATTTTCTATCCTATTCCTTATTCTTTTCTCGATTGTTCTGGCAAATACTTTCGCGGGGACGCTCATTAACGTTATCCGTACGTAATTATCGCATACTCTTTTGTCTCCTTTCTTATGTATGGGGAGTATGATTCCTACATTCCATTCTCTTGGTATTACCATGATATTCATTATTTCGTTTAGCAACTTTGTAATTTGGTTATTCCTTTTTTTCTCATATACTTTATCATGTCCGGTGTTATTTTGTTCCTTCCTGCTGCTTTTCGTAGCTTTATCTTCTGTACGGCCTCCCTAACTTCTTTCTCTTGGATTTCTTCAGTTACTTCCCTTTCGTTTAACTCTTCTTGTTCATCCGTTATGTTGCTTTCTGCTTTTGTTAGTTCTTTGAAATGCTCTCTCCATCTTTCCATTATTTGATCTTCTGTTATTATGTTCCGAAAACACGGCAAAAGACTGGCGCGCATCGTTAACTTCAAAGGGACGCGTGTGGACGACGGACCTAGGTATGCGCGGATGCGGATTTCGCGGACGGGTTGGGTAGAAGTGCTGTAAGCTTCCTTTTGGAAAATGACCTGCTGAAAATTGTAGTGCAAAGAAACCCCTAACTTACGTCCGGTCTTTGGGCGCGTTCTCCTGACCCGCTTGGTAACCGTGCTAGGGGCAAAAATGTTTGAGGTGGCGGCCAAAAGACAAAATCACCAAAAAAGCTTCGCCGAGGGTTACCGACCGCCCGGTTATGTTTTCAACCTGACCTTCCTAAATGTTTTTGATTTTTTACGCCGCCCCATTTTCGATAGTTTCGAGTTTTTATGATTTTATTACGCATTTGCGGTTGCAATATGACGGTTTTACGTGAACGGTGGCGATTTTCGTTATTGAAAAATATTTAAAATATACTGATAGTTTTCCATTTAATTCAATTTTATGAAAACCCTTAAAATGGTAATTTATTGTTTTATGGGACAGCAGAAGAATACTAAAGTCATTTTGGCTTGTAGGTGTAAAATTAATGCTGTGGATTCCCTATGGCGACTTTGTTCAATTCTACACCCTGTTTATTTTGAATATTAGACGTAATCTTCATTTACCATTTTTCAAAACTAATACACCATCGCCATGCTTTTTTACCAATCCAGTATAATTTTCATAAAGATATATACGAGTTTGGGAATGGTTACACTCTGTATAGTGTACATCAATCAACAAATACGTACAATTATTTTAAATAATGGAAAATATATTCTAATTTTGGCAGTTAAAAAATACAATTCTAAAATGATTTCTATTTGTAGGTTAATATAGAGCATCCCATGGTATCAGATCTTCTAACACCCGTTCATGAGTTGTTTAAGGATGTGCGAAGAAAAGCCTTAATGAGGCTTGAATATGAAGGTTTACATACTGTTGAAGCCATCATAACACCAGGCACGCGCTATTACAACGATCCTGCTTCTTACGCTATGGATCGATATGCTTATTATGTTTGTTATAAATGTGGAAAGGTAAAAAATATTATTTAGTTGTTAACATCAATCATTTCTCAATTCTTACTTTCAGGCTTATTATGGTGGCGAAGCTCGTTGTGATGCTGAAGTGGGGGAAAATTATGATCCTACAGAGTTAGTTTGTGGTGCCTGTTCAGATGTAGCTCGTGCTCAGATGTGTCCCAAACATGGGACTGATTTCTTGGAGTACAAGTGTCGCTATTGCTGTTCTGTTGCAGTGTTTTTCTGCTTTGGGACCACACACTTTTGTAATCCTTGCCATGATGACTTCCAAAGGGTTACTAATTTGCCCAGAAATGAACTACCAAGCTGTCCTGCAGGTAACTTTCAAAAATTATGTCTGTTGTTTGCTATCTTTTTATAACTTAATGTTTAATTAGTTGTATCCCAGATTGATAATTATTACAGCACTTCCAAGTCCTAAGTTTAATTATATTAATTCAATTAATAAATCTAAAATTTTTGTTTTATTTTAGATTGCATTTTCTCACAAACAGTAGAAGTTCTGTATTATTAACAAATAATTATTTTGTTTTATAAGGTTTTTTTTGTTTCCTTTTTTAGGATACTATTCTCACATGTTGCTAAGGATTTGTGGCTAACAATTAATTGTTGTTATACAAGAAATACTTAAACCCACTTTGCCACTTCAAGTATATACTACTATAAATATCATATTAACAAAGTTTATGTAGTTATACTTGTAAGATTTCGCGACGGTAATTTGTATTAAAGAAGTTGTTTATAGTAAAATTCGGTGTTACGAATCCCAATTACAAGAGATTAAGTATGGTTGTGAGAAATATAACCAAACATGAGGTCATTAAACTTGGAAAACATGCCAGAAACCATGCTAGGACCCTATTCATCACTAAACACTACAATTACAGGTTATAGCAAAAATATGTACAATAATATCATAGGAAGTACTGCCAATACAACAAATGTCCTTTGGAAAAAAGTACTATGACGTCATCCAGATAATTGAGTTGATGTCATGCTTGCGTCGAACACGTGATTAATCGTGCCTACTGGTTTGTATTAACGGAGTGATTATGATAAAACTTGGATGTTATTAATCCAAATTTCTGACTAAAAAACGCAACCACATACAAGATCATTAAACTCAGAAATCATACCATAAACCACGCCTACAGCAAACAATTACAGGCTATTGTAAAAATGTGAACATCACAGGAAGTACTGCCAATAGAACAAAAAGGACTATGACGCCGCGCAGATATTTAAACTGATGTCCCACTTGCGTTGAACACGTGATTAGTAGTGTTTACCGGTTTGTAAAGAAGTGGTCGTGAGAAAAATTCGGTGTTGTTAATCCAAATTTCAAGGAACAAAGTGTTGACTATAGACTACGCAACTAAATAAAGATCATTAAACTCAGAAAACACCATAAAGTACGCCGATACCTTACAATTACAGGATGTTGTAAACATATTAACATTATCATCACAGGAAGTACTGCCAATAAAACCACTGCCTTAGAACAAAAACTACTACCTATAACGTCACGCATAGGTTAAAGTTGATGTCCCACTTGATGTTAGTCAGATGAAACCCACCTAAAAATATTTGAAAGGAAGAGCCTACGAAACATATATGGCTCTGTGAATGAAAATCAAATCTGAAGGGGAAGCTATAACCACGAACTATAAGAGATGTACAATCAACCAGACATCGTCTACACCATAAAAATAGGCCGGCTTAGAT
The DNA here is from genome assembly GCA_014611495.1 of Limonius californicus. NCBI lineage: Eukaryota > Metazoa > Arthropoda > Insecta > Coleoptera > Elateridae > Limonius > Limonius californicus. Next base: position 85,732 of record JABXWE010000517.1, on the reverse strand, counting down.
GGGCAGGACATGTAATTAGAAGAGAAGACAAACCCCACAAAGCGCTTGCTACTAACAATACCAGAAGGAACAAGAAATGCAGGAAGACCCAAACTTCGATGGCTCGACATGGTGGAAAAAGACCTGAATACTCTTGGCGTAAGAAACTGGAAGACAGTTGCTCGAGACAGAGACCAATGGCGGAGAATACAGACCAAGACCCACCAAGCGTTGTAGCGCCACTAATGATGATGATGAAACTCAGAAAAGACACCATAAACCACGCCGACACCATACAATTACACGATATTGTAAACATATCAACATTATCATCACAGGAAGTACTGCCAATAAAACAATTGCCTTAGATCAAAAAGGACTATGACGTCACGCATAGGTTAAAGTTGATGTCCCACTTGCGTTGAACACGTGATTAGTAGTATTTATCGGTTTGTATTAAAGAAGTGGTTGTGATAAAAATTCGGTATTATAAATCTTAATTTTGAGAGAATAAGTCCGACCATAAAAAACCCAATCAAATATTATAAATATCAACAAACAGGAAGTACTACCAGTAAGAAAATGACAATAGCGTCACATCAATGGCGTAGTTTTTCAAATTGCATGCTTTGATAATAATGTCAGTGTTCCAATAATTAAAAAAAATGTTAAAACATGGAGGTTATAGTTTTTATTCGAGAATCTAGAAGTAAATTTACAAAAATGGTCAACAATCCTATTTAGTACAAAACCTAACCTCACATTTGACCTGTTAATAGCAATAATCTACCTCGGTAACCTTGGTGGTATGGTCAAACATAAAACACTTATAAGGTTATTAAAAAATTATAATCTTTATTAAAGAAGTCATAAAATTATTATGAAAATACTAGTATGTTAGGATCCCTGTTTTTAATACCCTTTCAATTTGATCGTTGCAGGTCCCAAAGCAAAGCAGTTAGAGGGTGACGAGTGTCCACTTCATGTCAAGCACCCACCGACTGGAGAAGAATTTGCTTTAGGCTGCGGAGTTTGCCGAAATGCACATACATTTTAATTGAAATTTTATGATTAGCCTTCTTGTGTGATCATTGATTGTGTAATTGTTTTATTATGTAATCTGCATCAAGCCATGAGATGTATAGTAGGTCATTAATGTTTGTATCATGCTCTTATAAGCGATTTAATATTATTATGAATATTGGAAATAAAGAAAGAAACATTTATGTGTTTATTTAATCTCTAGAAATATTAATATACATGTCCTGAAAGTAATAAGACACAGTTTAACTACAGCTTCCTGAGGCCAAATGAGACAGATTAAACCAAACATTTATTAGAATAAAAGTTCTTCCTTGAGAATTTATGACTTAAAGAAGAAAACAATATTTTTAACATTAGGTCTATTGCAGAAACCAAATGGTGGAGCAAGCTGAAAATTGATACAAATCCACTTCAGGGGAAGCCGAACATTCGCAATGTATAAGTATTACTGCATATTGTACATATCGCAAGATTTTTTCGTATGTCTTTTATCATAGGTTTTTAAGAATTAATTTTTTATTTTTGTGGGTGAAGTTTATGATACAGAAATTATTATTACATAAAAAGCTGTACTTGTTTCATGTTGATAAAATGTACCGTTTTCAAGAAAAACGTACCTAAGCATTTCAGTGTACTAACTTAATGCATTTATTATACAACGCTTTCGTAAAGTAGTGGATAAATTCGTTAAAACATTTTAGAAGGGTTTTCACAGAAAATCCTCGGACACGGCAACCTTATTTTTTATGGTTACATTTTTCCTGATAATTGTCATTGTTCGATCGTCTTTTGTTTTCGCACTAAGACGTCATCGACAAGCGGACGTATCGGGTCGAGCTCAGCAAAGAAAGTTTAAAAATCGCTGCAAATAAGCTTATTAAATTTCTTTAATGGATATGTGGGGTACATTTTCGTGTTCAATACATTTTTTTGGAAATGGAACAAAAAAGCAAGTGGCCTAGATTGAATTAGATTGGATTATATTATATAATAACTTATATACGGTTTAAAGCGTCGGGAAAAATTGGGGGTGCTAGAAGTGGGTGAAATCTCGGACGGGCTACCTGCGTCGACCTAAAAATAGACGGCAACGAACTCATAATGGCTAGGAAGTACAGCCAGCACAAAAACATATTTCAAATACGTCAGCTTGGTAAAATAATTTCTCTAACTATAACATTTCTTTTATTCGGGAGCATCTCAAAAGATTAATAGTTACATCAGCGGTTAACCTACAGTTAAGTTCATTACGCATCAGTTGAGTCATTAAATTAAATTAGGATAGTTCTCGGGAAAAATTCATTAGCAAGACTCTGAAAAATTTCGGGGCAAGCAATTACGTGCAAATGTGAGGGGATACGAGTGGAGGATGGAAGATAGGAGGAATACATACACCGCCCGGCGATCTACCAAAGGTGGAAGAATAGCGACCGACGGAGAACACAACAACACTGAGGGAGCTGCAGGACAAACAGCAGAAAAAAAAAGCTAAGTGATTCATAGCTTAAATAGCCTTTTGTAGTTTTGTGTAGTCCTTGCAGCCGGTAGCGGCATTGGTAGTCTAATAGGAAAGTTACTTACCTAATTAATTAGTAGTATTTAGTTTATTTTGATTACTCACAAAATTGAAATTTTGAAACGTAGATATTTCTTTGGAACGATAGTACCAGGTCCACAAAACTTTCATTTTAGTTAAAAAAATAATAATAATAAGGATACTATTGGTACACAAATTCTAGGTGTAGCCACTTTGCATGTAAGCGTGTTGCTACGATGTGTGTTAGATCGTTTATGCGATGGGAGTCGGACATGTATTTAATGTATTAAGCGGCTCACGGCATCAAGAAGTAAACGCTGGGCACATATTCTAAGAGGACCGGACGGCCACCCTTAACAGCCGGAGTATGCCATGTGGGCGGAGGAGATGCAGATCGAAGGACCGTGCTACGCGTGGAATACATCATTGGGGCGGGGGGAATATGCAGGGCGCCGGCATGCCTGAGGAGACATGGGAGGACTGGGCACGACGAGGGGAGGATGTCTGAAGAGGGGCAGGAGGGGTGTGTGCACTGGCTGAGGAGTCCGCTCAGGAGTCGACTGAGGAGAGCCGGGATGGGGAGGAGGAGGTGGCGGCGAGAGGGCGAGTAGGGGGAGGGCAGAGGAGAGGGAGAGACGCAGCTACCAGTGGGCAGGAAAACGATGGCTATCTGGCTGTCAACGGCAGAGGGGAGGGTTGGGGATACTAAAGAACTACAATCCAGAAGCGACCTCCCAACTAAGTGGTAAAACAGTGGTATTCAGTGCGGCAAATATTAAGTGGTTAATTATTTATTAGGACCCTAAGATAGGAGGTTATTAGTTATTAGGAAACTCAGAGATGTGCAATCAGTAACCTTAGAACAATACATAGCTGTGACATAAGAACAATGTGAACTTTCAGTGACCTTAGAGCAACACATAGATGTGACATAATAACAGTGTGAACCTTTGATACCAAAGTTTATTAGGGCTAACAGCATAACGGGCAGGTAACATAAGTTTGGAAGTAAATATTAAGTAGGTTATTAGTCATTAGGAAACTAAGATTTGTGTACTCAGTACCTTAGAACAATGGATAGATGTTGTGATACTCGTAGACGTGCCGGGCAAGCTCATAGCCCAGGGTTCGCTGGATATAAAGTTTGTTAAAAGTTTATAATGTTTATTCCCATACTGTACAATTCTACCTTAATTAAAGTATTTGATTATTCCAACAACACATGCAACTAAAATTTCTAAGTTCGGGTTTAAATAAATACACAAGAAAATTAAACTGAATATTCAGAATGAAATTAATTATTCCGTAGTCCGGTCCTGGAATGTCGGTAATTCAGTCCACTGCACACGAGACGGATCGTTGCTGTGCTTGTCCTGCACGCGGAGCTCGGAATGTGAGGTTAACAGCTTGCTAAATTAGAAATCAAATATATTATTAATACACAGGATATATCAGACTGGAATCTACGGTGTCGTTACTAAAAGTTAGTTCGGGTGCGTTGAATCAAGTTTGTGAATTTCAAGCGGTCGTAGTGCGGTATGTTTTATCGGTGTTTTAAATTCGGCGGAATTAGAACGTTTACAATTCAAACGTAGGTTGCCTCGGCCGGCAAAATTATATTACTTGATTCGTAGTAAATTCGCTCGCTGGGGTTTCGCTAGTTACAGTGAAATATGTGAATTTGCTTTAATTATTCGGGCCTATTTACGGGACAGGAAACACTAGCAAAAATGCGGCTCGCGCCAGATTAATCTAGTGTACGGATTTATTTAAACGGGGATTGTGTTTAGCAAAACTCGGGATTTATATACAGGAGGTGACACCAGAAGAATGCGGCTCGCGCCAGATTAATCTAGTGTACTGATTTATTTACGGGAATACACTTCTAGAATGCGGTGTGAACCAGATAAATTCAGTGTAAGGGTTTTATTTAAACTGGACTCGAAATTACAATCCCAGGTTAGGCAAAAGTACAGGGAAACGTAATTGCTGTAAGAATGCGGTTCGCACCAGATTAAAACAGAATTTCTCAGGATTTTAGGCAGGGTTCTCAGGTTTACGGTAAATTATTTTACAAGTTCAGGTCAGGACAGGTTTTCTAAGCTCGACTACTCTCTTCTGATCTGGACTCAAAAGTTAATGATTTTTCCTCGGGGAGCTCCTTTTGTACCCGTTTTCCATCTGATCTGGCTCGGGCTCTTCGCTCCTCGTGTCGCGGGTAGTGGGGAACGCCTCGCTAAAGTCCACTTGCAGCGCCGCGCGCGCTCCTACGGTAAACTAACAACGCGAAAATTTCCTAAATAAATTTAAAAAATGCGTTGCCCCAAGAACTTCGTTACAATGTAAAATAAGAACACTGTGAAATTTCGATACGAAAGTTTATTAGGGTCAAATGCATAATCGAATTAACTAGATAAGACCTACCAACACTGTAAATCTCGATCCCCAAGATATTAGGCTCACAGGCGTAATCGCATAAAGGTCGGTTTAACTCAGTCAGGGAGTGCCTATTAAGAAACTATTAGATCCTAGGACATTAAGATAGGTGCACTACGTAACCTTAGAAGATGAGATAAATGTGAAATCAGAACATTGTGAAGCTTTGCTATCAAAGTTAGTAGGTTCAAATGCTCAAGAGCATAACGGTCTCGGGTACGTACTCAACAACCCATTGATGCGTATCTTACTAACTACCCGGTGTTGCAGCAGCGGTGTCTTGCGGTATGCATTGCAGACATGTTAACGTTGGGCAATGCCCCACCCGATCCCACCCTATCCTTGAATCCCTACCCACTTACTGGCATGGGGTGGGCCTGGCGTATCCAGGATTGATCCTCGAGTCGGCTCCATGTCAGATGATGATGATGATGATGAGTATGACACTGTCAAAAATGGATGACCTTGAAGAGGAAAGTTTTCGAAATAATCAGTTCCAAAGTTTCAAAAATTCTTAATTTTTGACGTGATGTACAGAAGAAAACAGACAAGATTGGAAAGGTAATAGACGAATTCTTAAAAAGATGTGACTGAAAAAAGAGTTTAAAATAGAAATGAAAACGCCACGAAAGAGAAAATCTAATTGGAGGAAAAAGATCGACCGATAAGTGAGACTGCATAAAACAATTAAGATCTAATACAGGTATGAAGATGTAAGGAGTATTTTTGATGGAAGACCTACATATTTGTATCTCCTTGAAGACACAGTTACAATCGTAGGAGAAGAAACACAAAAAAATTTAAAATGTGGTTTTGGTTGAATTGCGTGAAATACCTTTAGAGCTTGTATATCGTGGTGGAAGTACTGTATTGGAATCACACATTCGTCTGAAGATCTGCTTAAGAAAGTGTAAAACTCCAAATAAATGGAAAGTTTCCTGCGTAAACAGGCGACAACAGAGAATGAAAAAATTATAGAGGATTAGGTATGAACAGTACCCCGGAGTAAAATATGCCCAGTTTCATTAGAAATGCACCACCCATTAAAAATAAATAGAGCATAGTCTGATAGCTTCATTCTATTAACCTAAAAACTGATACGAAATTACCTCTTCCGAAATGTACATTTGCATGAAGTTATCTTTCGCTGCTTGATGAATCGTGTATTATATGTCGTTGGTTTTTAACGTTGTGTTCTCTCCTGATTTGCTTTCCTACAACTATAACCTTTCGGATTATTCAAATCAGACGGCCCTGTATAATACTTTGAATTCCAACGCCATCCATATCTATACCATTATTTATGGCCACCTAAACATTTAGTCATTGTATGGGGTAAAAGATCTGTCCTGAAAATTCTTATGAATTTCGCGAAAGAAATGGTGAAAAAATGTATTAGAGAGAACCAAATTTTAAAATATTCTACTCTGAATATTTCCAAACGGAGATGCCGCAGTGCGATGTCTTCTTATCATTTTCAGAGCGTTCTTACGCAAACCATAAACTACATAGTTTCAAGTTTGTATGAATTTATTACGAACATCCTTAAAATGAATATTTGTATACACATTGTCTGTTATTTTGTGAGTGATAAATCATACATTTTTAAGTCGAAACCTCAAGATACTATTTTTTATAGGTATTTTTGTGGTCAACGGGTTGAGTTGCAGATAGCCTAAAAAACATTTAAAATAGCTCAAGAAATTAATAGGCCATTTAGAAATTGCATTGTACATGATGTTCAATAAGAAACTGACAACTAAAAACTTAGCGTGCATTCAGTGGGCGATTGGCTGTGTTTTTTTTTTGTTTATTGTATTATTAGTAAGTCAAATTTTCATTCATAATTAAAATATCATTTTACTAAAATAAGGGCCCCGTATTTCCTGTCCTCCACAGTCCTCTACAATAATAAACTTGCAATTCTACATTTAGGATGTAATTAAATTAAACATTAAAATCTTAATATAATACAAATGTCCCTATTGTACCCGTACTTGTGTCCTATTGAATTATCTTAAGCTACACTGCAATTTCCTACTTATCTACCATTAAATCTGTTATTGGTGTAGATACAGTCATATAATAACTATTATGTTTTAATATTATTATAATGGAGAGTAGCCGTTGCACTATACTGTGCGCCCCAAACTAGTAGCTCTCTATTGAAATCGTAGAAACCACATTAAATGAAAGTCAATGATGAAAACAATAATGCCGATTGCAAAATAGATACAGAGAGAAGGACATCTCATTCTTTTTTCTAACATGGGGAAAAATTCAGAGCCCTTAGTAATACCATTTAATCCTGTACGTCCTACATTTGTATCTTCAAAATTTTAATTTTATCATTACGTCTGGGAAAATTATCAAGTTATTGTTCCTTTAATTGTAAGATTACACGGAATTGAGTTTTTTATGTTGTTTTTATTATTAGCTTATTGGAATTATTGGCGATATTGATTTAAATGGGTTTATTCCTGCTTTTTTTCTTACGTTTCTATTACCGTATTCTTCTTAGGGATTGAACCTTTCTATTTTTTGAATTTAGTGTAGTAAATATTATAAACTGTGTGTTTAAGTAGAAACACTTATTTTGCTATGACAGTCAACCTTCGTCCTTCTCAATTCATTTTTACTTCCTCTAACTCTTCCTCTTTCTCTTCCTCTTCCTCTACATATTTCGCATACATTTTCCCTTTGTCTTTCCCTCTGCGTTTTCCTCTACCTTTACCTTGTCTATATTTATGCCTATGCTTATTCCTATGGCCACGTCGTAGCCTATGCCCATACCGAAGCCCATGCCCATGTCTATGCCATTCCCTTTTCTAACCCCGTTCCTTATCCCTATCTAATTTTCTCTTTCCCTTTCCCTTCACTTTTTACTTTTTCTTTTCACCTTCCTTTACCCTTTTCTCTTCTGCGCTTTTCGTTTTCCCTTTTCTTTCCGCTACCCTTTTCGTCTCTCTTTTCCTACACCGTCGCATAGTTTTCCTTCCCCTCTCCTTCCACCTACCAGTTCTCCTTTTTCCTCTTCCTGTCAATCTCCTTCGTATTCCTCTTCCCTCTTGCGCAAAAATGTAGCAGCGCATTTAAATGTTAACCTAAGAAAGTACTTTAATTTCCCATACACGCCTAACTTAATCAACGTGCAAAATATGATAGTTAAGAACAGAATTGACTTGCAAAATTCTCAGATGCACTACTTACACTACAAGGTAGGGGAAAATCCAGAGCCCTTAGTAATAACATTTAATTTAAATTAAAAAGGAACGTTATGCTGGATTTATTCTATCCGTGATGATACATGGACTAGAAACTGTGACTCTAACCCAAAAAAGTGCAAACCGAAATACATACTACAAGATAATGCTCTACCTAAATTTTTATTGACGGTGTTGTCAATCAGAGATGCCTGTTTGATATGCTTGGCAGTTTACTGAAATAATTTTAAAATTATTCTCTTTAATAAATTCTTATATTTGTTGTATGATATTTGAAACACATAAAATTGGATATTTATAAATACCTAATACTGTTGTTTTCGTTCACTCTTACTATACCTATTTAAAAGTTGCGTAGAAAAAATACCAAACATACAATATATCTGATTCATCATACCGCCAACAAAAATTTAGACATCGCAGCATCTTGTGGTATGTATATTGGGTTGCCTATTTTTGGATTTGTAGGCTTATATTCTCCTGCGAGTCGGTTGTTATAATAATGCATGTTATTGCGATAATATTGAATTTGTATATATTATCCCTGTAATACAAATATGATTGGGGGCGACTAAAGCAGTACTATACAGGGTGTCTCGAAACGTACCGGCAATATTTCAAGGATGAATTCTAGAACTTATTTAGAATCGCAAATTCCATATTATATAAACATATGTCCTGAACGTAACCGTTAACGAGTGGCTAGAATATTAGTTCAACGTATTTTGTGAAATACATCTGTTTTTAAGGCATTTTTATCATTTTATTCACAAGAAATGTTCAAAATTATCTCCACTGTGTTGCGGGGTTATTCCTAATAATATCGGCTGTCTACTGTATTCTTTGGCGTAATTCTGCTACAGCGTGCACTTCAGTTGCACAAACAATCTGTTTCATGTGAATCTAATGGAGTCAGGTCCGGCGATCGCGGTGGCCATTCTACAGGTCCTCCTGCTCCAATCCATCTTCCTGGAAAATGTGCGTTAAGCCAAGCTCTAACATGAATACATTGATGTGCTGGTGCCCCATCGTGTTGATACCACATTGCACGTCTGGTATTTAATGGCACATCTTTCAGTAATAAGGGTAAAGAGCTTTCTATAAAATATTCATAATTTGCACTATTCAAACGGTGTGGCAATTCAAATGGTGAAATCAGACGATCATTAAGAATAGCAGCTATCATATTAAAACTAAATCTAAGTTGAAAATGCGAGCGTCTTCTTAAATGAGGGTTTTTGCAACCCAGTCATGAAAATTATGACAATTATTCATACCGACTCGTGTGAAAGAAGCTTCATCGACCCGTAAAATATGCAGTAGGTTTTGATTATTTTGTACCCAATTACAAAATCTTAAACGATCTTCAAAATCATTACCTAGAGCTTGAACTCTTTGATCATGATATCGATGTAAGCGAGCACTTCTTATTATTCTCCAAACCTGGTTTCTACATATTCCAGTACGTAACGCAATTCTTCGCACACTTGTCATTGTCATTGTGAGATTTGGGAGGGTGAATTACCTCACGTGCATTTAGGCCACAAAGGTGGGTCCATTGTGCTGCATCCCGAGTAACTCCCCAATTTGGGCATCACCCAAGCCATCCAATCCTTAGGATGTACTTGAGGACATCCGCAACTGGGGTGTTGCTGATTTCGGCCATATCAGGCCAAAAGTCTCCCAATATGGATCCTCTGATTGTTACGACAGCTGGGCAGTGATACAGGACGTGTTCTGCCGTCTCGCTATCCTCGTTGCATTCTCGACAGTTTGGGCGGTCCAGCAGTCCCATCTTGTGCATGTGTTGATTTAGGGTGCAGTGCCCAGATAAGATACCTACAACTAGTCGCAGGTTCTTTCGGGACAGTTGTACACAATATTTGGCTGTTTTTTGCAAAGGTGCACTAATAGCAGCCCTTGCATGACGACAACTTTCAGTATTTACCCATTTTCATGTGAAATTTTTTAGGGTTTCTTGGTATACCATAAAGCTTAATGTCCTCACGAATATAGGAATAACAGGTTCTGGTCCCTAAAGAGGTTGTTCGGGGGCCAGTCTCGCAATCTCATCAGCCTTCTCATTGCTGTAGTTACCGTCATGTCCTTTCACCCATATAAGGGAAATGACATTATCTTTTGAGATATCGTCGAGAGCTTTACAGCACTGCAGTACCTCCTGAGGTAATTTTGCAACTACCCAGGGCTAGTAAAGCGGCTCTGATGTCAATGTAGATACCAATACGTTGGTTCTTGATCTGTCGCTCAAGAATTGCATTTGCACCATGCATTATTCCCACTACCTTCGCTTGGAATACAGTAGCAATTTTGCCTAGTGGTATACTGTGGCGTAGGTTTAGGTCATCGGAGAAAACGCTGGCACCCGTGCCATGCTTTGTTTTAGATCCGTCGGTAAAGATGGATATGTCCATACGGGGTTGGCTCAGCATTCGCATAAACACTGAAGTGTCTATTGAAGGCATATTGTGGCAGGAGGTAGTCTACCATTGCGTCTAGAAGAGAGATCTTGACGACTGCCTCATCCAGGATGCGGGTATGTCTGCCTCCTCTGCCTGCTGTATGCCACAGACCCTTATAGCGCAGCTTCAAAGTCATCCTCACAGCTATATTTCTACATATTCCAGTACGTAATGCAATTCTTCGCACACTTAAAGACTGATCTTCTTGTAATAAATCAAGAATTTGTTAATCATCGTTTATGAGTCTACGGACAACTCCTTCGCCGTCTGCATATCTTGCATTGAAAGTGCCATCTTCCCTCAGCTGACGATGATAATGAATTAAAGAAAACTACACGCGTAGGCAGTCTTCTATTGGGATATCTTCTACGATATTCTTGCTGTGCTGCTAAAGCATTTCCATCACACAGACCGTAAACATAATGAATATCTGCATATTCTTCATTTGAAAATAACATTGGCATTGTGAATTACGATGGGAATAACGATACAAAGACAGTATCACAGTAATAAACTGTCAAGTTACAAACAGTATTTTGTTGAAAACGATGTTCAAATGTTACAAACAAAAGACGAGAGTCATGGCAACTAGATCAGTATTCCAGAAATCTGTTGAACCCAAATTTTAGCCACATAAATTATGAAATAAACAATAACTCGGCAACGGTTACGTTTAGGACATATGTTTATCTGGACTTTTCGACTCTAAATAAGTTCTGGAATTCATCATTGAAATATTGGGACACTGTATAAATGATATAATTATGAGGTGTTGCAAGAAAACAACAATCCACTTCAGTATTTTGGTAGCTCTTATAAAGAACCTGTAAGTGAATTGTTATTTCTGCGCGTTGCTATTTATCTATAATATCATTTTACGGCTTATTTGTCTTAGGTATTTGTTGACTGTAAATTGCGCAAATTTATTATAAAAGCATATAATGCGGTAATTATGCTTTTTGTTCCTGAGATTATGTAAACCTTGATGATTGGTAATTAGTTTCTTTGATGTTACGCATAGTAGTTTGCAAGTAGAATTGATTTTCATATTACGAAAGCTGTAAGTGGAAGTTTTCTAAATTACGGATGCTTCATTTAAAATAATTCTATTAACTTAGACATTTCAATGTTAATATAATGGTATTTTGATACTTTATGTTGCCAGATTGATGAGTAGATGCAATTTCAGTTCATATCAATACTTGTGTAGCGCTTTGTATGTATGTATGTATGTAATGTATGCATTTGTGGTTAGAAACAGCCAATAAAGCAGGAGCAGAAAGCCAGGTGCAAGTAGTTTACAAAGGGAACAAAATTTGAGGGTGGATTGATTTGTATTGATGTAGTGAACGCTGAATCTACAGTACAACATATTATACAGGTATATTTAATTTAATTAATACAAGCTATTTATAATTGTTTTATGAATGCATTAACACTATTATTTTCAAAACAAATGTTATCGCTCTTTCTATTTCCCGGTGTAAAGACCTTTAAATTAAACAAAATGTTGCGGTTCAGTAATATAATGATCTAAAAATATGTGACCTATTGCTTTGTAATAAAATATTCCATAAAATACGATATAACAATAAACTCTTTTATACAGGGCGTGGGAAGCAATATGCTTGTTTTTACATAAGCCAACCAGTTTATAAGATTTACTTTATAAGTACTTCTAAGTTATCTAAGTATAGTTCATATACTTACTACACTTATTTTTACTCTACAACATAAACTATTTATTTCTAAATACATACCATAGCATCCACAAGGATTACGGTCATGCTGTAAAGTCTCTGGAGTCTTTCGCGCCTGGTAAATGTCGGCGTTTAAATTACTTGATAAATCTTCACGGATTTTATGCAAGCTGAATCAATAAAGTTCCAGGTCTGCTTATATATAAGATTTTGCTTCACATCTAAATAAAACAGCAATAATTAATTTAAAAAAAAAGAAGTTATCCGGATACATTACACAATGCACGTCACGCCTAGCATACTATTTTCTTCACAATAAAAATATATTATCAGAAGACAACAGATAAAGGACAAGATTTCGTAAGCTTCTTCAGCGATCCAAAACATACAAAAGTTAAGTTAGAATCTTCCACGAGTCAACGTTTTGGTTTCTCGGTCCTTCCGGTTCTTCTTGCTCTGTCTTACTTATTGTTTAATGGATGTCACACAACCTAAGAAAACGTGATGGAGTTGAAATCTTGACAAGTTCTGTTTGTACATCAAGATTTAATAAAGTTAGGTTATAATGGTTTGTTTATAAATGTCTATTGAGTATTATATGTTGGAAACATGTTTTTAATGTAACAAAACTGGTATGGTATATGCCATTTGTATTATCTCCTTCTCTTTAGTTGTTCTTCTACGCATAACCCTCTATTTACATCGAATATTGTTATTTTCTTATACCGGGCGTCCCATACTCTCTTCTCTTCTTCTTCTTGATTTAGGTATTTTGCCTGTTTATATCTGGATTTAGCCCTGTTCCTGCGATATGGACTGCCAACTGTCGCGTCATCTCTTATGCGGTCTCCCAGGTGGTCGTGTCCGGTGTGGTTTTTCGTTTTCGACTGTTTTTGCTAGTCTGACATTATCCATTCTATTTACGTGTGCGTTCCACATTCTCTTCCTGTTCCTTGTCCATCGCACAATATCTTCTGCTTTACATTTGTCTCTGATGTCGTTGTTTCTTCTTCTATCCCTCAGTGTATTACCGGTAATTATTCGTAGTACATTAATCTCCGTTGTTCTAGTTAGTCTTTTTGATTTTGGTGTATCGGCTCGTGCTTCAGCGGTGTGTCATCATTTTTTTTGTTTATTTATTACTATTTGCGATCAATACATAATTACTATAAGCAAATAAGTTGATTGCATACAGGTATTGTAAAGTACAAGGCAACTGTTGTCCATTAAGAACGAGCTCAGTATTAACGTACTTAATGATTAATTGTATGTGAAGAAAATAACTGGTTAACTTAGGTCTTATGAACTAGAATTTAAAATATTTTACTATACTATGTAAAACGGTACGGTAAGTCTAAGGTTTTGAGTCTTCTCAGCCTGTGTAATTCCTCGCTATTGTCTAACAAACTTAGAGCTAATGCGTTTGTATGCACTTCTAGCTTATTTAAGTACTTTGCACTGCACTTACTGACTTCGTGTTCCACAGTTGTCACTTTCACATCTTCGAGAATTTCTTTATTCAGTATCATCCAGGGTGCTTTTGTTATAGTCCGAAGAACTTTGACTTGGAACCTTGCCAGGATGTCTATGTTGGATGTTGATGCTGTTCCCCACAGTTCGGTACTGTAGGTCCATATTGCTTTTAGTGCAACTTTGTAGACCAGTAGTTTGTTCTTGAGTGATAGTTTTGATTTATGTCGTGTTTTACAGTTGTCACTTTCAAATCTTTGAGAATTTCTTCATTCGGCATAAACCAGAGTGCTTTTGAGTCCGAAAAACTTTGGCTTGGAACCTTTCCAGGATGGCTATGTTGGATGTTGATACTGTTCCCCACAGTTCAATACCGTAGGTCCATATTGGTCTTAGTGCAACTTGAGTGATAGTTTTAATTTATGTCCTAACAACCAGCAATGTTTGGTAAATTTGTGACCAAGTTGTTTCCTTTTGTTTAGTACATAGGTTTCCACGTCAGACCCTTGTCGAGATGCATGCCCAGATATTTTACGTGGTCTGCTTGTGGTAAGTTATGGCCGTTAAAAGAGACTTGCGGCGTTTCACCTCTACACTTGGTGAAAGTGACTTGTACTGACTTGTTTTCATATATCTTAATTCTCCATTTTCTCGCCCATTGTTGAATTTGGTCTAGGTGGTGTTGAAGAGTTCTACCTGCTATGGTAGGATCCACATGTTTTTCCATAATGGCTTTATCGTCGGCATAGGTTGCTGTGCGTGTTTGATGATAGTTGGCAGGTCTCGTGTGAAAACTTGGTAGAGAGTAGGCTCAAGCACGCTTCCTTGGGGTACTCCCGCCTTTATCGGAAAGAGTTCCGTGACTTCTGGTCCATATTTGACTTGGAAATACCTTTCTTACAAATATGATTACAAAATGATATAAAGCGTATGGGGAAGTACTGCCTTAAGCTTGTACAAGTGTCCATTATGTCAAATCCGATCAAAAGCCTGGCTCACATCTAGAAAAGCTGTCGCACAGTAACATTTCTCTTCAAATATCTGATTTATAATTTCAGTCACTCTGTGGGCTTGCTCGACGGTGTCGTGTTTTTTTCTGAATTCGAACTGGTGTTCAGGAATAAGTTTTTTTTTTATTGTCCCCATCAATCTTTTTAGGAGTAGTTTTTCCAATAATTTCCTTAGTACAGGTAACAGACTTATTGGTCTGTACGAGGTTATAGAATTTGGGGGTTTACCTGTTTTGTGGATGAATATTATTTCTGCTGCTTTCCATTGCGGGGAGAAGTAGCCCATGCGAAGCACAGCGTTGAATATTTGTGTTATCAACACAATTCCTCTTCTTGGTAGTTCTTTGATAAGTTTTCCGGTGATTAGATCAAAGCCGGGTGCTTTTTGGGGATTTAAGCTTTATTTTATCATGTGTTGGACTTCCCTCACAGTAAACAATGTGGGAAGCAATGACATCTGATGCGGTGCCTCTAGGACCTCCCTTATTTCTGATTCTTCTACTAATGTGTTTAGGGGTGGCAGTGGTTGAAATACGGTCTCTAGGTGTTGTGCAAATGTCGTAGCCTTCTCTAGATCTGTGCGCCCCCGTATTTCATAATGGGTCTCACGCATGCTTTATATATTCGGGTCTTGCTTCGATGGCCATTTCTTTGTTTTCCCATATTATTATTTTTAAACATCCGGACACGGCGGCTGCTTTGTTAATTTGGTGCCTAACTTCCTCAGTAAGCTCACCATAGCTCGAGATTTTTGTTCTTAGGTAATTGAAGGACATACCTTGTTCAATTGGGCTGTCCTCGATGGTTAATTTGCATCGCATTGGTTCTCGTGCCACGGTTAAACAGTTTGTTCTGCTTTTCGATATTAGCATGTTATAATTTTCAGCTTGGGTCTTAAAAGCGTATAGTAGCCTTTGTAGGTCGTCTTCAGATTCTGCAATTAAGGCAGCATCGTATGATTTTTATGTTATGATTTTCTAGTCTGTACCCAGTGCCTTTGGTTTTTACGTGGTCTATAATTTTGTCCATTATTGTATTAAACAGAAGTGGGCTCAGACTAAGGCCTAGGCGTATTCCTGAGTTCATCGCTATTTTGTTCGTTAGTTTGTTGTTAACTCTTATTTTGGTATTGTTATTAGTATTTAGATCTTGGATGATGTTTATATATTTACTTGGTATTTCTTTATCTCGCAGTGTTTGCACAACATCTGTTAGTTTTATTCAGTCAAACGCTTTTGTAAGATCAATAATGCATGGTGTATTGTATTCTAACGCCTTTTCGGTGATCTGGCGTAGAATACAGATCGCATCCGTGGTTGACCGGTTTTTGCGGAAGCCTTGTTGTTCCTCATTGATCGGGATGATGTTGCCTATTTCTGTTGCTATTATACTTGTCATTCATTTCATTGTTGAACTTAATAATGTTATGTCCCTGTAATTAGATGGGTCTTTCTTGTCGTGCTCTTCCATTCTGCAGGTATTTTCTCGTGTTCCATTATTTTGTTCATCAGTTTAGTTAATTCTGTTATAAACGGCATTGCCACTATATTTTATAAATTCGTTGGATATAGCATGATCGTTCTGTATTTTTCTGTTTATTAGTTTTCTGAAGGCGTTTCTACCTTAATCTTCTGTTATTGTGATGTTTTCTTCTTTGTCGCTGTTGTGATCTCTTTCTTCTTGTTCTTGAGTCTGTTCCATTACCCTTATTGTTTCTGTGTTGTCGACGTAGAGTTGTTGAAAGTATCTTACCCAGTCTTCTTCACCTATGGACTTGATTTCTATGCATTCGTTGACTGGTTTCTTTAGTCCTCTTAGCATTCTCCTTATCTTTTTTGGACTCCGTATATGTCATGTTCCAATTCGTTACTGAATTTTTACCAGTATCCTTTTTTGATTTCACGTATCCTGGCATTTACGTGATATCTTATTTCGGTGTAGTTTATATATTCTTTCTGTGTCTGTTTGCTCCAGTATTGTAAATAAGCTTTTCTTTGTGTGTGTTATTGTTTTAACCTCATTTGTGAACCATGGTTTATCACGACGTTTTGCATTTAAATTTATTGTACGTGTTCCAATAGCTTCCATGGCAGCCTTGTTCTGCACTGTCTGTCTCAGCGATAGGGTTGGACATGGTCTTTTGTTATAGTTGCTTCTCATACAAGGTACGTGTGCTTTCGGTTGTGAAGGATTCGATGTTGTATTTTGTGACCAACTTCGGTGATTTTCTTTTGATAGGTTTTGCTGTAATCCTCATTTTGCATAGCACCATATTGTGGTCCGAGCCTACATTGGCCGATGTTAACCTCTCGTAGCGTTGTTTATCAGTGCATACTGAGCACAAAACAGTTAAAATATTTATTTTTCGTAGGCTGCGTATTTTCACACGAGCTTCTTGAAGTTTGAAATTCGAATGCCGCGTATCTTTGACAACAAAACTAAACTATATAATAGATATTATCGATGAAAGTAGGTCTTCATCAATAAACTGAAGATATTAACAATAAAAATGAGCAAATAGCAGATTTTTGATCCTAAGATTTTGTTGAAAACACGAGATTTAGATATGGCATCAAGGCACATTTATGCAAGGCTGATAGTAATTTCTATTTAATTTGACTATTTTACAGTTGTCAAATATATTTTACGGTTCTCTTTTGAAAATTCCTTTTCACTTGCATTAGTGGAATACTCATGGAACGATTTGGATTCTTGGGGAAGTTGGTGGTAATTGTAATGCAGCGGCAAGGCTATATACTGAACGCTATCCAAATAGAAGACATCCAAACGACACAGTTATTAAACGAACGATTACAAGAGAGGAGAAATGATGTTCTAAAAAGTGGATTTGGTGCTCCATTTATGGCCTGTATCCGTTTCGAAAACGAAAGTGCCTCACTTATTACCACAGGATTATATTACACGAGCTAGGTACTGTGAGTGGCTATTAAAACAACATCAGGAAAATCCCGAATTTTATTGGAAATATTTTGTGGACAAATGAGGCGACATTTACGCAGGATGGGCTTTACAATACTCTTAATAATAGTGTGTGGGGAGATGAGAACCCTCATGCAACTCATGTTCGAAGTCATCAGTATCGATACGAAATTAACGTTTCGGCAGGTATGGTAAATAATTATTTAATTGGTCCTTCCATTCTGCCAAATCGTCTTAATGCTGAAAATTTCTTACATTGCTTAAATGAAAAATTTCAAGTACTATTGGAAAATGTTCCACTGATAATTAATTAGACGAAATATGTGGTACCAACGAGATCGTGCTCCAGCCCATTATGACATCATGGTTCGACATTGGTTTCAAAATCATTTTTCAGATCGGTGAATTGGTCGTGGGGATGCTATAGCTTGGCCGTCAAACTCACCTGATCTAACGCTCTTAAGTTTTATTTATAAGTCTACCTGAAGCATTTGGTATATCTTGCATTAAAAGTCTTGAAAGAACTTATATAGAATCCATTATGGTTTAGCAAGCAATTCAAACACCGAGTTATAACATACGAAAAACATTAAGAAATGTATAGGACATCTCTGCGTATGTTATGCATTTAGAGCTAATACTTATGTTCTAGAGTAAAACACTATTGAATGATTTTATTGTTAAGTAGAAGTATACATTTTTTCATAGCCAACTGTTATCGCCAAATTGTTCGCTCATACTGTACACATACGATCAGAACAAGTCTTATCTATTGAAGGAGATCGCCGCAATTATTAACAGTAAAAGCATATTTATTCCCTACAAGACTGTTAGGAATCAGAGACAGAGGATATGCTGTTTTCGAATTATCCGCCAATTAAGAATGAGGTCACTTAACGTAAATTTTCGTTAACTAGATTACTCAAAAACGGTTACTATGAGTAATTTTTTACATTCTTTGCATCTGAACCACCATGACTAACGTACGAGTAATTAAACATTTAAGATCTTAATAAATACACCAAGGAAAATATTATTTCAGAGACAAAAATATTTTTTACTAAAATATATCTATGTATATTAATTTCCGTTGGTTTAATTACGCTGGGATACCCTGTATAATGTTTATGGCACACGTAAGGACAGTACAATCTGGATAATCTGAATTTGGTAGAATTGCAGTGTGTTGAAATTACTGAAGTGTTCGGTTTATTGGATTAGGAGACGATCAGTGATGCAAACAAATATTGTGATTATAGATTCGTGGAGGCGGTCGTGGGCTAGAGGTCAGTGCGTTTAACTTCTACGCGGAGGGTCTGAGGTTCAATTCTCAGTACCGGAACGTCGAATTTTTAAGACAGTTCTCCATCGCAAGGAAATGGCAAACCAGCGAGGTATTCCGCCTAGTAAATTTTCTCTGGAGTAGAAGTTATTACACTTCCCGTGGTTCGGAGTCCACGTTAAGCTGTAGGTCCTCTATGTCTGTGGCACTTTAAACCGCGTAGCACAGTCATAGAAGAGAAGATCGGAGTAAAACCTAAAGATAACTAAATACCTATTTACGTGTTATGTAAAAAATAACATTATGCAGGGTTTTCTGGTAAAATTGAACTACAAGGTAGGCCAGCTAGGTTGTCTCCATTTAAAACTGGCAGACGCAACCCAATATACATATAGCATGCCAATCAAAACCACATTTTCTTTAATTTAATTAAATTGATCATCTTACCTACTTATGACCAGTGTTGGGTAAGATCATCTAATAAGGGATCTAGATACAGATCCAGATACATTTAAAAAATATGATCTAGATCCAGATCAAAGATCCAAACCTAAAAATGGATCTAGATCAAGATCCTTAACAAAGTATCTAGATTCTTTATAGATCCTTTCGCATTTCGAACGTGTCAGGGGTGTTCTTTTAATTTTTAGAGATTCCAGAGATATGGACAGTGCCATTGGATACTTGGGCAGTAATATAAGAAAATAAATATATAGTTAACGGGAAAAAAACTTTACTACAAACTTACACTACTTACAAGTTACAATACAATAATAATACGCTACACTACACTAAAAGTTACTTTATTAACTATAAAGTTACATAATTCTAATTATCGAATTTTATTTTCTTTTCTTTTAAAATTAACAACGTTTCGAAAATTTCGTCAATTAACCTATTTCTACGAGGGGTTACAATTTGTCCACCCATACTAAATATTCTTTCGCCGGGGACAGAAGAAGGCAATATACAATTAAATTTAAGGAAAATTTCTTTTATTATCGGATACTTATTTAATTGAATGTAACTGTTATCGGGATTCTCAAAATAGTTTGTACACTGCAATGTAGATGTTTGTACCTGCGTATTATTTATTTTTAAAAAATCAAAGAATTCCTCATGATAGAAATTTTCTTTTTCGGAATTTACGTGACTTTCTGTTGTTTCATTATAATCTTCTTGAGATCCTCCTAACAGTCCTAACTGTAACTCTTCTAGTTTTCGTTTCAATACACTTTTGCAGAATTCAGAATCATCTTTAAACGAAGTAATTTCCAACAACCTTAGTTAAAAGTTTTGGATTGGAAATTGTAGCCAACAAGTATGGACGATTGTCGGAGCTTTCTATATCCATTATATTTGCAAAACGTTTTTGAAATCCATTTAGCAAACATTCTCTTAATTTTGAAGAGAATTGTAATTCCAGCATAGCTTCCAATGATTTTTTTATTTTAAAAAGTGTTGGTAAAACAGTTCCTAAGTAACAGGTTTTTTCATTTTGTAAAATGTCTATTGCAACTGTTATAGGTTTTGTAAGAAAAAAATTTGATCTTTTAAAAAAAGAATATCGGATGGCTGAAATCCTTCTACCCCCAATGACAGCAGTGACGAAAATACCGAAAAATTCTTGCTTTACCTAGTCTGCCTAATAAGTAATAAAATAACTAAAGTATTTTTGCTACCTCGCAACAGGTACATTTGAAGGACAGGAAATTCCAGGCGTCTGTCTGCGTCTGCACAATTGTTCAAATACAGGTACGCTTAGTGCATAATGGGTAGGTAAAACCAGTAAAACCCAACTGCAATCTTCCTGGAAACACGTACGTACATAATTTATTTTGCTAAAGAAGAATAGAAGACATTTCCTGAAATACATAAACATACTTTAAATATATAGGAATCATTACTTAATGCGTTTTTAAAGTTCACAAAAGAAAAATCAAGAAATAAATTGTAGCGGATCTTTGGATCTAACGATGAAAGATCCAGAAAATTATGATCTAGATACAGATACAAGATCCTCGTGTAAAAAAATCTAGATCCGCTGGATCTAGATACTACCCAACACTTCTTATGACAATACTAATTCGAGCTGTCAAGTTAATTAAATTTTAAGTAAGATGTTTTTAAATAACCAGAAAACAGCTTTGTTGTTTGTTTTTGCAAATGTTACGGAAATGGAGCTGCAGCCCACAGTTTATAAATTAGGTGCTACCGAATCACAAGACCACCGTCTGAAAAACTATTTAAATACATTGAAACTTATTTAGGAAACGAAGTTAGTTCTAGAAGATATAGGTTTAGAACGATTATGAATGTTGAAAATGTGTTACGGGCCAAACGAGCTTTTTCGTCGACCCGCAACAGGAAAGGCGGAAGTGCTTTCGGCTTAGCTCAGAGGAGTAGGGGTGGTTCACGATAAACGCTTAAGGGAAGGAAATTTAACATAGTTATGTACAGGGCAAATCAAAATTAATGGGCGCCACCCTCCAGGTTACAGCTGAATGCAGGTTCGCGTAGGAGGGCCGAGAAACCAGCAGCTTACAGAAATTGAACTCACCTTTCTTATGTCTCCTCCTGTATATAATGCTTACAAAGTTCATGCACAATACAATACACAGAAACCAAAGATGTGGTGAATTTTAAGACAAATATAAACTCTATTGTTTGAAATTGGTAACACATAATACAAAAAAATACCATCAAAAGAGTACTAATTGTAGTTGAACAATAGGGGAATTGGGGCGTCCGGACCGAAGAGCTCGCCGCCACTGGCCTACGATATTTACTTTACTGAACACACAGATCTACGCAGCCAGCGACGTACGAGTTTACCAAAATTTCAATTTACAATTAACAAATCATGGCAACTGGCGACTGAAGGTCGCTTTGCATTACATCGAGAAAAGGGTTCAGCACTTTAAACCAGTAAAATGAATCTCGGAACAAGTTTTCACAGCAGTACAGTTAACAATTTTTTACCTTAATTTTCTTCGGTAGGGAGTAGAGAGAGAGGCAGAATTTGGGGTGTTCCTAGGTTCTTCGAGAAGCAGACAAAATATCGCAGGCACGCCACTGAAGGCTGGATCACGATTGCACCAGCAATCGCTAAGACGTTTTTCGGAAAAAGGAAATTTCGAGTGTTCTTACCGTCAAGAACGAAATGGGGTTCGATCTTAATCCGCATAAGCGATAAACAAAGTCGCAATGAATTGCCTTCCAAGGGTTAAATCCAGCGTATTTCTTAAATTCGACACTTATCGATGGTTCTGTGCGCCCCACGGTGATAACAGTAATACGAAAATTCACGCGATGGACACGCATCGAAATCCAAGCCGCCCCTGCAGGACTTGTTGTCGGCGCTGAGATCTTCACGAGCAACCGGGTCGAATGGAGGTCTTAAGTTGACTCCCGAGAGAACGCAATGTCAATATGCAGCAGCAGCATTTCACCATCTTACGAAATATGTTGCAAGAATTCTAGAACAATTAACACGTAGGGCTCCCTCAAGGGCAGGAAATTTCCAGCAGACGTTCATGGTCGAGCGCGTAGACAAAATATTTATCGGCTGTTCTCTATAATATCAAAAATAAGGCTTTAATCCGTAAGAATCGGCAAAATCAAACGAACGTAACAAATGAACTAGAGGTGTTGGAGGCAGAAATCAGAATTCCCATGTAAGTCAAACAGATCTAAGCATTAATGTGGATCCTAGTAGAACTTTCGTTACAAGAATTCTGAACACAAGTGTATTTTATTTCTATAACGTTATCTTAGCTGCACGAACTGTATGAAAATGATGTTCAAAGAAGATTACATTTTGTAATTTTTTTCAGTGTCAACTTCTTTAGGATTCATCTTTTTTAAATTGTGTATTGTTTAGCG
The DNA here is from genome assembly GCA_014611495.1 of Limonius californicus. Lineage (NCBI taxonomy): Eukaryota > Metazoa > Arthropoda > Insecta > Coleoptera > Elateridae > Limonius > Limonius californicus. Next base: position 62,745 of record JABXWE010000517.1, on the reverse strand, counting down.
ATGAGGTAATTTTCTCAAACAATGGTAAAGTGAATAGGCTCGCACAAGAGCATCCGCATTGGATACGTGTTACCCATTTCCAAGAAGGTCTTTTCTTCAAATGTTTGGTGTGGTATAGTAGGTAACGATAAGATTGGACCACACCTCGGTCGTGAAAATTTAACTGGACAATGTTCCTTGGATTTCCTATAGAACATTTTATCAGGGTTGTTGGAAGGTGAACTCATTGTACGACAATAACTTTTGGCACCAACGTGATGGCTGTCCTGTTCAATATAGTTAGATTGTTAGGAAATACTTAAATAATGTACTTAGAAGAAATTGGATTGGAAGAGAAGCTGTCCATAGACAGTCACCAAGAAGTTCTGTATCGTTCCACTAGAATTTTTTCTCTGCGGTATGACCAGTAGTCGAAACAATACTTTTTAAAAGTATCGCGATACCGGTAGTCGATACTTATCGTATCGCTATACTTTTAGCGATATCTTTCCGTTATGGAACGAAGAGTAAAAAATAAAATATGCCTTAATTCGGTACTTTAATTTTAAACAAATTGTAAATAGTTAACCGTCGTATCCTTTTACGGCTTAGGCCCTTGACCCGTTCCGTCTCACCAATGCTTACGTGGTCTGCCGATACAAGCATTTCGTATTTCATCGGCCTGTAGTATTGTATCCTTTTATCGTTTTTAGGATCCTCGTATCCTCCATTCTGTCAATATGATCTATCCATTTTTCTTTGTATCTTTCTGCTTTTTCTTCTAATGGTTCTATATTTAATTCGTTTCTTATTCTGCCTTCTTTGGTAATTCCTTTTATCTTCTCCAAATTTAATCTTTAATCTTTCTTGTTTATTCTTACCCAAGTTTCTCTACCATATAGCGCAACTAGAACTGCTGATGTGTTATACACATCTATTTGTGTAACTAGTCTTGCTTTGTTTTTAAACGTTTTTGCTATTGTCCCACATACTGATTGGTGTTTGTTGATTTTGTATCTGTAATCGTTTCCTAGGTAATTGAAATGTGCGACTTGTTCTAATGGTTTGTCTCGATATTCTTCTGTTGTATTTTGATACTATTTTATCCAACCGATGTATCATTCTTTGTAGGTCATTCTCGGTCGGGGCTATTAATACCATCTCATCTGCGAAAAGGTGTATATTAGGGCAATAGTTTGCATTTATATTTATTCCTTTTAGAGCTACTTCTTTCCATTCCCTTATTATTTGATCATATATATGTTAAAATCTCCGCCTGCGGTGGCCGTTGGGTGGATTGAGTAGCTCAGTGACTACTGTTGCCGGTCCCAAGCCCAGGTAAAGGAGGAGGGTTGGGCGAGGGGTTAACAGCCCCTCCCCATAAAACACTATACGTTAAAGAAAATCAACAATGGCCTCATACAGCACGGAACTAAAGAAGACAAAAGCAGCAACGGACACATGATAATGAGATGAAAATAGCGACATGGAACCTGAAAAGCCTATATAAAATAGGAGCCTTACAAACCACAATAAGAGATTTAATTAATTACCAGATCGATATAGCATCAGTGCAAGAAACAAGATGGACGGATAGCGAGATACACGAGCTAGAAAAATTTACCCTATATTTCAGCGGATGTGATGGAAGGCATGAATTCGGAACCGGCTTTATAGTCAACAAGAAAGTAGATCATCTAGTAACAAATTTTAGACCAATAAATAAATACTTCTGCACGTTGAGATTGAAAACGAAAGTGCAAAAAATAACACTAGTTAATGTACATGCTCCAACAGAACAGAAAGATGATGAAATAAAGGACGAATTCTATACCAAACTAGATGAAATAGTGAATATAATACCAAAATCAGATGTATTAATCGTTTTAGGCGATCTAAATGCACAGGTAGGAAGAGAGGAAATCAGTCAATAACGGAAACCATAGTTTGCACGAACAAAGTAACGAGAATGGAAACCGTGTGGTACAATTCGCAGCCTCAAAAGATATGGTGATACGAAGCAGCCAGTTCCCCAGGAAGGATATATACAAAGTAATGTGGAACTCTAACGACGGAACGACAAAATGATAAATTGACCACGTACTTATTCAAAGGAAATAAAGAGCAAACATAAGTATTATAAGAAGCTTTAGGAGAACCGCACATGAATCGGATCATACTATGGTGAAAGTTAGAGTAAGTTTCAAAAAAATATCCAAAGAAGGACAAAAGAGAAACAAATGAAAGGCCGAAATACAACACGAACAAACTGGTAAACAAGGAAACCAGAAACAGGTACGAGAAAAAGGTCCAAGAACTAATAAACCTTAGAGAGATACAAGAAGCAGAAGTAGGAATAGAGGAGCAAACCATTGAAGCGATAGTAGAATTCCTAAACAAGGAAATACAAAAGCTAGAAGAAAGAAATAGAGAGGGAGATGTCAGGGAATCCTACAAATTTGTGAAAAACGGGAAAAAGGGATACCGTGCAGAAACAAAGAAGGTTAAAAGCAAGACTGGAGAGCGGCAAAGTGATAAGATCGAGATCCTACAAAGATGGAAGAAATACTTTCAGGAGCGGTAGAATAAACAACCAATATGGGAGCAGTCCGAAACAATATGGATGGGAGCAGAGTAGAGTGAATAGTCACCAACATATGAAGAAGTAACAAGTGCGATTAAATCCCTTAACAGCTGGAAAGCACCGCGAGAAGATAAGGTGACAGCAGAGATGATCAAAGCGGGAGGAGAAAACGTGTGGACAAAAAATACATATAATAATGAAGGAAGTTTGGGAACAAGAAACCTGAGAAAGCCTGGGAATTCAATGTGGACATACACCAATTCTTTGTGGGTTTTAGACAGGCCTACGACTGCATAGAACGTAAAGCATTATGGTACATAATGAAAGAATTTGGAATACCAAAAAATTAAGACGTATGGTGGAAATAACAATGGAAGGCTCAAGAAGCAAAGTGCTAATCCAAAACAACACATTGGAAGCCTTTGAGATAAAAACCGGGCTACGACAAGGAGACTGCTTATCGACAACATTGTTTAACCTCGTACTAGAAAAAGTAATAAGAAGCCTAATAATCAACTGGAAAGGCACAATATTGAACACAAGTAAACAGACACTAGCATTTGTAGACGATATAGACTTAATAGGGAAAGGAACAGTGGCAGTTAAAGTAAGTTTCGTAGAAATGGTACGAGAAGAAGAACGAATAGGGCTTGGAATAAACGAAGAAAAAACAAAATACCTTACAGTGGGAAGACAAAGAAGGGCAGCAGTATGCCAAAACATAACGATAGATGAATATAATTTCAAAGCGGTACAGTCTTTCAAATATTTAGGCTCAGTAATAAACACGAATAATGAAATAGAAGAAGAAATAAAGCTGAGGATACTAGAGGGTACTAAAACCGCGTATGCACTGAAACACGTAATAACATCCAACCTGCTATCGAGAGAAACGAAAGTGAAAATTTATGAAACAATAATTCGCTCGGTAGTGTTATATGGAAGTGAGAACTGGTCACTAACACAAAAACAAGAAAATATGCTAAGGATATTCGAAAGAAAAATTATAAGATCTATTACGGGTCCCATAAGAGAAGGAGATGCTTGGAGAAGAAACAACAGGGAAATAGTTGAAACACTGGGACTAACAAACATAGTGGCAATCTACAAGGCACGAAGGATTAGATGGGCAGGACATGTGGCAAGGATGGCAGAGGATAGAACTGCGAAGAAAGTAATGGAAGGAAACATACAAGGATCAAGAACTAGAGGCAGATCCCGCTAGAGGTGGAGAGATGAAGTGGAAGAAGATCTTAGAAAATTCAGAATTGGTAACTGGAGGGCAGTAGCACAGGACAGAACAAAGTGGAGAGCGGTTGTTGATTTGGCCAAGACCCAACTAGGGCCATGAAGGCCAAAAAGAAGAATATGTTGAAATGTACGAGTGAGAGTGAACATCACTGTCTTAAACTTCTATTTGTTGGTAATATTATTAAATGGAACTATAAAAAATAAAAAATACGGATAAGCTTTATTCCCTTTTAAAAGTAAATGCATTTTGAATCCGTCAGTTCATGTGTTTTATCCTTAACACCAACTTAGCAGTTTAACCCCCCGCAATATAGAGGCGATGCCGCTACGCCACTGGAGGTGACTGTTTCTTGTATTTATGTATGACCATAGAAGATATAATACAATAAAGTTATATGCTCTCAGATATGACTAATACTACATTTTAGTAACAAAGGTGACTGCAGTATGTAAATATTTTTTGTTTTTTTAATCTTAATGATACTGGTCGTAGCTTAGTCAAGTTAGAATTACCGGAGGTTGTTCAAATTTGAAAAATGACCGTTCGGGTTATGGGCGGTTCGAATTAATGGGAACACACTTTGACGTTTTTTTGGGACACATTTCGAAATAAAACATATCTGTTCTGAAGTGTATCGTACAAATGGAAAACCGGAAAACTGGTTGGTTAGTTCTAAAAAGAAGGAAATGACATATGATAGTTAATCAAACTCCGACAGACGTTAACGGCTCAAAAGCTTGTAATCAAATTAAAATACATTTTATTTGCTTTAAACTTTCCCATACTACCGATATTTTCGTCTACGTATGTATAAGTCGCTAACATCTGAACTTTTGGTCCGTTTTTCTCTCGTAAAGTAGTACTATTTTGAAGTTAGGCACAATGAATTACTGGGCGGTTGAGACGAAGTGTTTATTATGTAGTGTTAGAATATTTATGAGAATAGTGTCCAAGTTTACAAAGAGTTATTAAAGATTGCCCAATAATTCGCAGAACTTCATCGGTAGCTAATAATTGAACAGAACTGCAATACCTTCATTGTTATTGCATACTATTTTCACTGTATTTTTCTCGATGGAAAAAAAATAGGACTTTGCGAAGAACTACAACAATTTTGAGGAAATTATTTTATTTCATATAACAAAGATATTAGCTACTCGGACATGGATTCAAACAAAAGTAACGGCAATTATACGAGGAGTGTTCATATTGAAACACCAATGTTTCAATAAAAACCCCAACTGCAATCAATTTCGAAAATTAAATTAATTAAAGCTTGACCCTGACTCCTGTTGACATATCCATAGCAATTGTTTGGGTACTATACTATTTTGACAGTTTTACAGTTAGGATGTCGGAAAGTTCTACTCATTGTAGTGTCTAGTGTCAAACAGCGGTAACAATCAAATTTCTTACGAATAAAGGCGTAAATTCGACAAGACTGCGAGCACAACACAGAGATCAATGTCTTTCTAAAAGTCGGGTGTTTGAATGGACGAAATCCTTTAGAAACGAGAGAACTTTTGCAGAAAATCAGCCTCGTGTACGACAAGCTACTTCAGATAATTGTGAAAATGAAGAAAAAAGTATCGTGAGGTGAGTGCCAGGTGGATTCCGCGCTTGTTGATCTAGAAACACAAGTTAAATCGTTTGCAAATCGCTTCTTCTTTACTGCGGTGGTATAAGAGAGAAGGGTATGAATTTTGAGACTCAATTGCGACAGCTGATGAAACCTGGGTACATTATTTTACTCCCGAGTCAAAACGTGCAAGCATCCAGTGGTGCCACACCACCTCTTTATTGTGTGTGATTTCAGTCAAATAATCGAAGCTGTTTAAGAGTGGATAGGCACGCAGCCCAAAGACTTCTTTCAGAGAGGTACTACAAAACTTCTAGATCGGTGACACAAGTGCATTGCTAGGGAGAGGGACTACATCGACAATTAATAGTTTTCACCGTTGTAGCGGTGCGTCTCTCATTTAAAGCTAACCATTGTGATTTTAGCGACGTTGGCGATCCAATAACAATTAAGTGGTAATAAAAGATAGCGATTAATTTATAAGGCCAATTTATTGCTATTTTCGATTGTCCGAAACAATTACAAGTCTACTGAACAACCAAACACTGAAATTGGTAATAGGTTTTGCAAATTTGCATTATTACATTTGATATAACTTTAAACGTGAACCCCCCCCCCGCTGTTGTACATTTAATTTGAGGCTCTTCAAAGTAGACCTATGTTAAATTTTTACTTTATGCGCTGTTTCTTGAAATGCAGCAATAGAATGTATATTGTATATCATACGGGAGGGATATGTCGGTATTAAGAAAGGGTTAGTAACTTTAATATTTACATAACGTTTGAACTCGTATCTGAGTAGCTTTCCAACAAAGTTTACTAAAAAGTAAATATATAAAGTACATCACAGGGCGGGTGCTATAGAGGAGGAGTAACTCGGTGTATGAGGATGTTAGTTTATTACAAATGTAGAGTATAAGTTTGCTAGTAATATTATAAGCTACCGACTACTAGAGTTCGAATTGAAAACTACAATTAAAGAGCAGGTGTCGGGGATGTCATAGGGTAGGGGCATGACGATGTAACGAACGGGTAGTATTTGAGATCCTATTTGCGTAGCCTTCCACGAAAATTTACTAACAAGAACAAATATAAAGTATGTCTAAGGGCGGCTGCCATTGATGGGGAGCAACTCGGTGTATGAGGATGTTAGTTTATTACAAATATATGTAGAGTATACGCTTGCTAGTAATATTATAAGTTACCGATTATTAGAATTCGAATTGAAAACTACAACTAAAAAGCAAGTGAGGGGGATAACACAGGAGAGGGGCATGACGATATAAAGAAAGGGTAGTACTTTGATTTTTATATAAAATTTGAGATTCGTGTTTGCGTAGCCTTCCAAGGAAGTTTACTAAAAAGAACAAATATAAAGTATGTCACAGGACGGGTGCCATTGAGGAGGAGTAACTAGGTGTATGAGGAGGTTAGTTGATTACAAGTATAGAGTATCAGCTTGCTAGTACTATTACAAGTTACCGATTATTAGGGTTCGAATTGAAAACTACAACTAAAAAGCAAGTAACGGGGATGTCATAGGAGAGGGACATGACGATATAAAGAAAGGGTAGTACTTTGATTTTTATATAAAATTTGAGATCCTATTTGTGTATCCTTCCAAGGAAGTTTACTAAAAAGAACAAATATAAAGTATGTCACATGGCGGGTGCCATTAAAGAGGAGTAAATACATGACGATATAAAGAAGCGGTAGTAACTTTGATATTTACCTAAAGTTTGGGATCCTATTTGTGTAGCCTTCCAGGAAAGTTTACTAAAAAGAGGAAACATAACGTATGTCAGAGGACGGGTGTCATTGAGGAGGAGTAACTCGGTGTATGAGGAGGTTAGTTTAGTAAAGAACAAGTGACGGCGATGTCATGGGGGAGGGGCATGGCGATATAAAGAAAGGGTAGTAACTTTGATATTTAAATAAACTTTGGGATCCTATTTGCGTAGCCTTCCAGGAAAGTTGAATAAAAAGTACAAATATAAAGTATGTCCCAGGGCGGGTATCATAGAGGAGGAGTATCTCGGTGTATGAGGAGGTTAGTTTATTACAAATATATATATTATAAGCTACCGATGATTAGAGGTCGAATTGAAAACTGCAAGTAAAAAGCAGCAGACGGGGATGCCATAGGGGAGGGGCATGTCAATATAAAAAATGGGTAGTAACTTTAATATTTACATAAAGTTTGATGTCACAGGGCGGGTGCCATAGAGAAGGAGTAACTCGGTGTATGAGGAGGTTAGTAGGTTTATTATAACTATAAAGTACAAATGAAAGTTATATTATAAGCTAAAGATCATTGTAGTGTATTAGTGTATTATACAAGCATAAAACAGGTGATGGACGTTATAGAGGAGGGGTATGTCGGTATATGGAAAGGGTAGTATGTTTAATATATGCAGGGAGTTTGAGCTCGTATCTTTATGGCCTGTCAACAAAGTGCAATAAGCACAAAATAAAGTTTGACATAGAGCGGGAGTCAGTATAAGAGGAGGGTAGTAAGTTTAATACACAACTAGAGTTTGATCTAAATATTAATTTAGTGGCTTATCGAAAAAGTAGTAAAAAGTATAAAGTTTGTATGTCACAAGGACGGTGCCACAGGGGCTGAGTAGCTCGGTGCATGGGGAGGTTAATAAGTTTATTACAAATACAGGGTGTCCCAAAACTCCTGGGACATAGAGCTACCACGTATTCTAGAGGTCAAAAGAAGTCGATTGGACCCACCTTTGTCATACCAAAATGTACCGTTTGCCCGTGAGAGGAGTTCAAAGTTTACTTAAAAAATCACATTTTTGTATGCTGTTCAGAAACGTGTGAACCAATTTTATTGAAATTTGGTACCTGGGCACTTCAAAGGAAGCCACTACTTTCAATAACGAAAGAAACTTAAAGAAAATTGGAAAAGGATTAAAACCACCCCCACCCCCTGATAAATTTGTTCAGAATTTTTTTAAGGATGATGATACGATTCTATGTTTTTTTTAAGGTGAAGACTTATTCATTAGCTTCATTTTTTGACTCTTGTAAAAACTCCGTAATTCGTATAGTTTCGAAGAAAAAAATGTTTACTAAACACTGATAACCGATATTATTATTGCAGGTTTAATTGTATTACAAAATTTAGTTGGCCGTAGACACAAAAATAAAACTTTTTTACAACAAATGTTCAATGTGACCTCCACCTTCTAATAACTCTGGCAAAGTTTCTTGGAGAAAAAGAAGGTAACTAGCGCCATCAGACGATCAGGCAATCGGAACGGTCCAACCAAAAAATTGTCGATAATTCCGACCCAGACATTAATTTTAAATTCCCGTTGATAATGTCTAGCTTTAACAGCATGTGGATTTTCATCTGTATAAATATGTTCATTGTGTAGGTTTGTCATGCCACGACGCGTAAAACAAGACTCATCAATAAACAAGATATTAGTGTGGAATCCATCGTCGACTACTCTGCGCTCCCGAATAATTTCTGCAAAATTTAAACGTGGTTCGTGGTCAAGTGGCAATAATTCTTGAACTGGCTGGATGTGAAAAGGACGAATTAATTGATCGGCAAGGATCCGACTTACAGTGCTTTTTGGAATCCCAGTTTCACGTTGCAATATTCTCGTACTGATCTCAGGATTGTTATCAATCCTTTGAAGAACTGCTTCTTCCACAATGGGTATTCGGGCTTGTCGAGGTCTTCCAGTGTTAAATCTGGCTGGCTGCAAACTTCCTGTTTATCAAAGACGACATTCGATACGAGCAAAAGTTTTGTGATTTGGAATTCTTCGATTTGGATATCTCTCTTGATACACGCGGACACTCTCGCGGCAGTTACCTTGACAGTATCCAAGAACTAATAACATGTCGGTCTGCTCATTGAAAGGGAAATCCATATTTGATAGCGGCAAAAATAACAGCAGCAACAACAACAACAATTAAAGCAGCAACGATGGTTACAATAACAAAAAAGAATACAAAAGCAACAAACAGTGAATAATTATTGAAAAGTTTACTGTCAACAATCAACTGAGATGATTATGAATTTGTTTCCTATCAAAATTATCACCTTTGTTTTATTTTTGTGTCTACGGCCAACTAAATTTGTAATACAATTAAACCTGCAATAATAATATCGGTTATCAGTGTTTGAGTAAACATTTTTTTCTTCGAAACTATACGAATTACGGAGTTTTTACAAGAGTCAAAAAATGAAGCTAATGAATAAGTCTTCGCCTTAAAAAAACATAGAATCGTATCATCATCCTTAAAAAAATTCTGAACAAATTTATCAGGGGGTGGGGGTGGTTTTAACCCTTTTCCAATTTTCTTTGGGTTTCTTTCGTTATTGAAAGTAGTGGCTTCCTTTGAAGTGCCCAGGTACCAAATTTCAATAAAATTGGTTCACACGTTTCTGAACAGCATACAAAAATGTGATTTTTTAAGTAAACTTTGAACTCCTCTCACGGACAAACGGTACATTTTGGTATACGACAAAGTTGGGTCCAATCGACTTCTTTTGACCTCTAGAGTACGTGGTAGCTCTATGTCCCAGGAGCGTTGTGACACCCTGTATACAGTATACGTTTTTTAGTTATAAGCTGTCGATTAGTACAGTTTAATAGAAAATACAATTATAAAATAATAAAATATGTCACAGGGGATGTTGTGGGGACAACAATGTTCTTATTACAATAAAATTACAGAATGTATCTATTGATCAAGGCCAAATTTGTTAATATATTACCTGTCTACAATTTAGTACTAGATGTATTAAAAACTGATGGGGTGTCAATAAAAACTTTATTCAAAGGTACCTCTTCGGTAAAGACGGCCCTGAACAAATCCAACACTATTCCAAACAGTGACTGATTTATCCATAGGATTTCCTCCCCTCCTTATTTAGCGCGTAGGTGTATAACGCGGACCTCAGCTCGTGTTGTGCGATATCACCTTCGTTATCAGTACCACACAACGCAGCAGGTTGTTTGTTGCGGTGTTTCTAATGGGCTAGTAAACGGCTCAAACAACGTTTAACCGCGCTTGAGTTCGCACACGGAGTTGCCGTTTGTTTAAGAACACGCGGAACCGCTTAAAAACTAGAAATTTAAACATTTTACAGTTCTGGTGTTGAAAGTGACTATAGTGCTTTGTTTATAATTTATTAACGTGTTTCGGGAATTTGCTCTGATAACAAGATTCGAGAAATCTTCCTGGATATGCTGCACAAATGATTCATCCAGATTAATTATAAGAATAGCTGATATTAAAATGAGTGAAACTCGCTCTTTCTGATAAGCATGTTAGCGATTAGATTATGTCCATTATTATAAATCTATAGTATGCGAATGAGCGTCACACGTTGAGCATTACGTACAGACAAACTTAGTAAATTGTTTGATTTTTATTGATTTAAACAAAGTGATAATGCGCGAAAAGTGGAATAAAAAAGAAGTTCCTCAGCAAAGCGAAGGCCAACCGGTAAGCATCTAATTAAAAATACCACCAGTTTTTGCCTCATAAACATTTAATTCTTGTTCTGCGCTAATACCTAATTTGTATCATCTGACGTAAATAAGTTTACATCTCCAACCTCGTCCAATTACGTAACTTTTTAATATTGTATTGTGTCCAGATCAGCCGCAATAGCGCAGCTGAAATAAATACAGAGATAACGAGAATTAATGTCCGAACTCCGAAGCGAAGTTGTAATTTGCGCTAAATTGATAGGCTGAAATGTAATAAGTAATTTTTTATTTATTGGTCGTTTCCTAGTCGTCTTATTAGTTGTAATTTACCAGAACGAAGTTCACTTGCTCAAATTGATAGGATGCGGTACATCATTACAGATTATAAAATCATTTCACGCCAGGAAGTTGGAAAATTACACGGAGTTGCAGTTTGTTAACTAAAACGTTGTTTCTTGTAAATTGTAAATAGGAAAATTCCAGCACTGAAAGGAATTTAATTGTGCATAGAAAGACCACAGTTGTGACTAAAAGGCGAACATTTTTGTATTTACAATGATGTAATTGCTTGCATTAAATTGTTCTTGAAAAGCATTTTGTAATTCGATTTTGCGATGCTTGGTAACTACCAAAGTGGCTCAAACTAAGCCAAACGCACTTCTACCGTCACCATATACAAGGTGCCCCACCGAAAACGAAACAGGCGTGATAATAAACCGCAATTATTCAAAAAACGCCCGAATACGTCAAATTAATTTTCCAGGGGGACATGTAATACGGCTATTTCTGTTTATCTACGCAACCCCAAAATTGGGGTGATTTTCACCCTAAACATTTTAAATAGCATACTGTTTCAAAGTTCGATTAATTTGGTTTACAGCAATGTTTTTATTTTTGGATTCTGAGCGTTAGTTCCCACGGAAATGCAGTCCAAAGTTTCAGAGTAGTAAATATTCGAAATGTGCACCACCATCGTCCATACAGAAATAAAGGTTCTGCTCAAAATATCGCCGTATATTTTGAAACATTTTTGGAGTGATCAGACATTATTCGTTGATTATAACTTGTTGTAAATACTGTAAAAAATCGGGTTGGGTTACGTAAATGTAACCCTTTAAATGACCCCACAAACAAATTTGGCGACCTTGGGGGCCATTCAAAATTGCCTCTATTTCCAATCCATTAATCCGGACATCTTTGATATAAATACTGTCGAACAACCAATACATAATGCGAAGGCGCTCCGTTCTGTTGGAATATCAAATGATCTTCGAGATAATTTTCTTTAACATTAGTTAACATTGAATCAATGTTCTCTTGTAACAATTCCAAGTACATCTGTCCAGACAAATTATCACGTAAGAAAAAAGAACCAGAGGATAAGATCACCAAAAATGTCAACTTAAACATTTAATTTTTGAATATATGTTTCGTGAAATATTCTCGGATTAGAACCTGACCAATAGCGACAATTATGGCTGTACCATTTACGAAAAAATGCATTGGCCGGAAAACAGACGTTAAAAAGAAAATTTGGATTGTTTATCGACCTTTCACGTCTAGGCTCACAAAATTCCAAACGGCGCTCAAAGTCATCTTCATTTAGTTCTTCTAGATATACAACTTGTGGTGTTTCAAAATTCGTTGAATATTGGTTTGATTAATACCCGATAAGTAGCCATTTGCCTTGTACTCAACGTAGGATCGACAATAACGTCACTCGGAACCGCGACTTCCACCATTTCTCATTTTTCAGCATTTCGCTTTTTATTTGAGGCAGACCTGGTTTCCCGAAAACTCCAACTCCGCATACTTGCGATTCACTTGCTTATCTGCATATTGCTGGTTGAACAATTCGGCGCTTTTACTGGCGCATTTATTCTTTCCGAAGAAAAACGCAATTATTTCAACTCTTTCTCAAATCGAATAAATAATTTTTAATGTTCATGGAAAACAACGACAACTACGAAATACGGCGTGACGCTGATGTAAAAAACATTCAAATGTTAACGCCAATCAATGCCGTCTAATGGTTTCATAATGTTCCAGAACATTTACTACCCTGAAATTTTAGACTGTATTTCTGCGGGAACTAATGCTTGGCATTCAAAAATAAAAATTAGAACAATGCCAAGACTCCACAGCAAATAGACTATGTAGTACACTACACCCATTGTATTTTTTTACAATGGTTGCAGTTCGTTTTTCTGCGTTCAGGTAGGCGGTCTTAAGAACCAGGATGAAGAGAATAACGAATATGTATGTTTATCGATGTAAAACGTTACATTTACGATCCCCTTAAATGACTATATTGACCATTTTAATCTATACGCCTCCTAGCACTTTGGTAATATACAAGAATGTACAGGGTTTCCCAGAATATTATGGGCAAAATGCTCAGGAAATTTTTTTCTCCTGTTTTTATCTTACCAAGATTCTTTTGCCAAGAATATCGTTGTTATTAACTATTATTATTTTTGCTTGGTGGAATGGACTGTTCTAAGTAGGTAATATCTGAAAAAATGCATTTTTATAAGTTTAATTTTTAGTATCGCAATAATAAATAAAATATTTTTTAGTGTTATGGCGTGCTGAATAAGGCCTGTTGTAAAGAGAATAAAATAAATACGTGAAAAATAACCCATCCAGTATTTTTGACTAACAACACTGTAGTAGCTAATAACAATAATACAGTTTAAATTCTTGAGCAAAGTATTTGAATAAACGGCACGTTAAGCGGTCGGTCCCGATTGTCATACAAACATCTTTGACGATCGTAAACCATGTAATGGAACTTCTCTTCTCTGTTCGACGGGTTAGGTTAGCCTCCTGCCTGGCATACGTGCAAAAAGTGGACACAGAACCTACTCTATTGTAGGTAATTAACAGGCCATTGTTCTATACACAGAAGAAGATATAAATAGGAAAAAATATGCATTTATTTATTTATTTATTATTTATTTATTTAATTATTTATTTAACGAATTTTTGTCATGATTCCTGTCAATGAGTGCACCTTTAACCTTATATTGGGCCCTTATATCGAACTTAGAATTTCTATTTAACGAACATTTTCTAATTGTTTCTTGCCTTACTTACACAAATTTTCTTGCTTAAAAGGTTAAAAAGCGAGATATTTAACCCATTACAGATAACAACCTTGCATTGTATATTTTAATGTAAGGTATATTTCAGGCGTCTTTCTAAGAATTTGTAACTTATTTTACCACTGTCATAGGGATTTTCCAACTCTTTTTGCGCTCCCTAGTCATTAGTAAATACACATCGATTGGTATCTAAGCTTGTGCACACAATTTCATACATTTAGTTTGCAGTTGCATGTGTATTCTTGCATAGTGTACTCGTATCACAAAAATCATAAAATGGCAAACCGAAGCAAAAATTGTTTAAGTCTATGTGAAAAGTTGAAGCTCTTAGTTTAAACAATTTTAAATTTTTTTGATCCACATTTCGTATTTTCTATATAACAAATTTTTTTCACGGTATCTTTGCTCTTCGGTATATGGCAAAAATGTATCGAATGTAAGTCTTTAATTCATGATTAAATGACCCTTTTCATTTTCTTTGGGACTGATTCTACGTTTAGTAACTTTGTTTTACTTTACCTACTCTTAGGTATGCCAATTTTGGAACATTCTCTACAGTAGAAGTCCGCTATAATGACCTTGGTCAGAACGATAATTTTTTTTATTCGTTATAACCGACGTTCACTATAAAACATTTTCTAAAATGAAGTGAGTTAGGTACCAGAAAATTAAATAAGTAATTATACTCTGTTGCTGCTTTTTTGGTAACCTTACAATTTTATATTTTTTCTACGTGTTAAAATTAAAAGTATTGTTACTTATTTCGTGAGAACTTTAAGTATTTCTGCAGCTCAGTAATTACAATCGACTTTTAAATATGAATGTTTATTATATTTGTTATAAAATTCGAATATTTGGAATTCCCTACAAGGTGTCCCGCCCACACATGGCACTTTTATAATCTCAATTTGTTTACAATTGAAGGAGTCTGGTACAAATACCCAATTCCTAAAAATAGCTATTATGCTTAGTTATAATAATTTAATATAATATGCTGCTGAACATAGGGAACAGTTATACGAGGATGGATCATCAATTATTATCCCTAACATAGAAGGAATTTATCGACAAGTAAATAGTTTTTTCCTAGAAACGTCAGTTATTGACATTAATATATACCAAGAGGCAGGTGCCTATTTTCTTGTTTATAAAAGTTATACATTTAATATTACGTTGGTGCTGGTGATTTTGGTGAAATGGAAAAATTCGAGAGAAGGGCTGTCATAAAATACCTTTCTGAGAAGGGTTTATTACCGTGGAAAAATATTAATGACATATCCGGCGTGTTGGGTGATTTCAAATTAGGAAGGAAGACGTGTTAATATACACCAGGTGCTAGACCACCAGAAACTGTTGTCACTCAAGAAAACATTGATTTGGTCCATGATATGGTACTGAGTGATCGGAGAATTATGGCCAAATATATTGCTGAGACATGTAGATTTTCCGTTGGAAGCGTTGAGAAAATGTTGCACGAGGAATTGGATCTGTCACCTGATCAGAAGCTGGCTAGGTTTCTCACTGCTGCGAGCAATTTGAGATTAATGGATACGGATTTGGATGGATTTTTGGAAAAATTTGTTACTGTAGATGAAACTTGGGTTCATTACTTTGATCCAGAGTTCAACCGGCGGAGCAAGATAATGGCACTAGTATTTGTTGATTATTTACCACGTGGCCACACAATAGTGGGAGACTATTACGCAAAACTCATACTAAAAGCTCGTGAAGTTATAAACCAAAAAAGGAGTGGAAAATTGAAACGCGGTGTTCTGTTCCACCAAGACAACGCTCCCGCTCACAGGAGCTGTGTTTCTATGGCTGCTATCCACAGTGCTGGATTTGAAATTTTAGAGCAACCCCCCATTTTAGCCAGATCTTCGAGGAACTCATTTGTTGGATGATGAAGATGTAATGGCTGCTGTGAATGAGTGGTTTGCAGAGCAGGACAAAGAGTTTTTTTCTAAAGGCATTCAAGCTTTTCATAATCGTTATGTGTGTTAACCTTTTAGGGGATTATGTTGAGAAAAAAAGTTGTTTCATTTGCTTCTTTATCAGGGACATTAAATAATGAACTACGCTCGCAAAAGAATTCGTTATAATCGAAAATATTTACACACTTTTAAATATGATGTTAGTTGTACGAGTTATTCGATGTAACATATTTCAGTTGTATATTATGTTTACCCCACTTTTCAACCTGTTCGTATTTCCCTTAAGGTGTTATGCAAGATGTTTCTAAAAAGTCAGTACAAGACGCTACCAAATATTTCTGAGACCAAAATAGGATGATTTACCTATACAAAAGTGTACGGTTGCGGAGTTACAGCCTTCTAAAGTGAGACTTGTCCGATACTTTTCTGCATATGATTACGGTAATAGTTGGACCAATGTTTTTAAATTTTATGTGCATACGTTACTCATCAACGTTGCAGGTTAGAGGCTAGTTTCGTTTTAATAAGCCCATCAGAGGCGTTTCAAGTGGGAGGATCAACTATTGTTTTCTACATTATTTTGCTTTTCTTACTGTTGACAAAATAATCTCATTCTGTATGCAAAAATATCCAAAAAAAGGTATTTTAAGTTAAGAAACCGAACCGTATTCGAGATAATTCAATTTTTATGTTAAAGTGATATACCATGGGGATTAAATTCGCAGCGTAGATTCAGGACAAGTCAATAAGAAAAGCAAAGATTTGTCCGCAAACGCTTAGTTTAATTAATAAAAAAAAACTTAGTTGATTATTCTTTTTCCAAAGCCAACTTTTAAGGTAAATAATTATGATTAAATTTTTTACTCTACAATTGATTTTTTCGGCCAGTTTAAACTGAAATATTATTGTGTGCCATATCAATGCATTGCAAATTTTACGACGAATAAGATTATCACAGAAAACGGAAGTAGGTATATTTAAAATAAAAGTTGATATCATTTCCGGAAGTCAAAACGAAGGTTAAAAATGCTTAAAGTTACACATTTAGAGATTAATCCTAGTTTAAAATTTAAAAACAATAGGATTAAATACAAAAAAGTTACATGCTGCTACCTCATCTCGTGGTCACCCACTGTGTGGGACACTCCAAGTTGTTCCTATAGTTGTTTTTATATGCCTGAAGTAGACCTCTAAAATGTTTAAACGTATGAATAAATTACATAGATTTAAACTACTTTTAAAAGTGTTTTAGCAAATTTATATTCCATTAATATAAAATCACATATGCTAAAAGTATTATTTAATTTCCGCAAATTCAACCCAGTGATTGCACATAATAAGAATTTGCTATGAGTTTTCTATTTGCAGATAACGAATATAACGAAATTCTGCATTAAACGAGCGAACATTGAGAAATTATAATGTTTATTCTAGAAACGTCAAGTAACATATCTCCCCAGGCTGAATTACCTAGAAAATGTTAATCTACTGTTCAAATCATTTCTTAAATCAGCTGAAGATTAGCGATAGTTGTAGGGAATTTCCAAATTTATTTCAATTTGTTGCCTTCCACAATCCTTCTAGTTTATGACAATTTCCTTGAAATGTTCGTTAATCCTATAATCTTCCATTAGCGACCAAAGGGATTGTAAATGCAACTTCCTTTACGATCTACACATAGCGATTCAAATGCGTTGACCATTCGGATCTTCGTTCTTACAGGAGATTGAAAATAGGCATTTATGTTGAATTGTGTGTTAAAAACAGTTAGTCTTAACAGATGTTGGGAAAATTGTTTCATCATCAACTGTTTATGTCTAGCTGGCAAGAATGTACGAGATATGTTCGTTCAATTGAAACCAATCTTTTCTTTATAAAAAATTTAATTAGAAATAATTTTCGTCATAGTTAAGGCATCTACCTATCCCATTGTTTTACTAACCGACGTCTACCCTGCTCATAGAATTCTTGTGGCCGCTGATTGAAGAAGTCTTCCACAGCTATCTGTACTTCTGCGTCAGACTCATAATGCCGACCTTTTAACGCCTTTTTCTGCGGTCCAAAAATATGGAAACCGCAAGGCGATAGATCCGAGCTATAGGGTGGACGCACTAACTCCTCTTTTCCTACATGAGGAACATGAGACCTAGCATTGTCGTGCAGCAAAATGACCCCACGCGTAACTTTTCCTGGACGTTTCCGTCTTATTGCTTCATTACACAGATTTGCATTGACATTTACTCCAGGTTCCTTCAACTCTATCAACAAGGGTCCTTCATGGTAGAAAAAAAATGTTAAGATCGCGTTGCCTGTCGAAGGTTGTGCTTTAAACCTCTTTTGTGGTGGGGAACTTGAATGTTTCCACCGCACCGACGATAACTTACTGGATGGCTCGTAGTAATGGCACCAAGTTTCGTCACCAGCAACTATTGACTGAAGCAAGTCATCACTATTTTACTTATAATCTGTGAGGTGTTGCAGAGATAAGCCCATTCGCAAGCATTTTTGTTCATTAGGCAAGAGACGAGGAATTCATTGCGAACAAACTTTGCCGTAATCCAGATTACGAACAATACTATAGACAGATCCTACACTGGCACCAACAATTTCTGAAATTTTTCTAATTGAAATTCGACGATTTTCTCTAATAAGGCCTTCCGCACATGCCATATTGTTTTCTGTTAATGCAGTACACCGTGCACCTGGTCGCGGCTCATCCATAGTCTACTCTTTTCCGTTCTTAAATTTTTGGCATCTTTCCTTCGAAGTTGGGTACGCAATACATGCATTTTCATACACTGCTTGTATTCGCGTATGAATCTGCAATGGCTGCACACCCTCAGCGCATAAAATTTGTAGGACCGCGCGATGATCAAACTTGGACGGATTTTCAACAGAAAACGCCATTTCAAAATCGAAGTTTTAAAAGGCAGAATCAACTTCAAACGCCAGAAACTTATTAATGTGTTGCCTACAAACGCTACTAACATTAACAAACGTCATTTGAGTATTGCATTTGTTTTCTAGGCTAAGTTGATCAAAGATGGGTTTCAGTTGAACAAGCCTCGTATAATACTTAAGAAAATAGCAAAATAAAAGAAAACGCGTTAATATGTTTATTGCGAGTGTAATACAGTCGTATCGTTACGCTGTTGCTAGGATAAAAAGGCATTTAATATGCAGTTGAATTGCAACAGAATTTAATTTTACGCACCACGGTATGTAATTTTTAATCATGAATAACTGCTTCATTATTGTTCTTCTCCAAGTATTCTTTGATTACCGTAATATACCGCATATATTAATAGGAATAATCTTACAAGCTTATTTAAATCACCCTGTATATTATTGTAGAAGTATTTTAAAAATTTGCTTCTCAAATATAATGAGCAAATTATGAGTCTTGAAGATTTTGTTATAGCTGAGTTCAATGCTGTCATAACGCAACTCTTGAGATTGCAAATATCTGCTCGTACTATCCGTTATATCTAATAACCGGTAAAGTAAAAAAGTAAATTATACAAGTGATTATACAAATACTTTTGAAAATGTTATAAAGTTTTGGAATATCTAAACTGTATAGGTAAAACCTTTTGCAGGCTCGCTTATCGCAACAATCCAAGAAAATACCAAAAATTTGCCTCTTACAGGAATTAAAACCCTTTACCAATGCTGTTGGGTAAATTTTTTTGAAAGGTGTTATTTTATGGCTACTGCAATGTATTGGTGCCAGAAATATGCTTACTTATATAGTTTTTCTGGGAAGAGCAATGATTAGATGGCATAAGGGGGTGACGTAAGGGGATTTAAACAGTATACAAACTTGCAGCATCTACCTACTATTTGCTTAGAAAACATTTACTAATATAATCGAGGTGGTAAACATAAGCATTAAAATACTAGTTGTATTTTGACACCGCCCAATCAATAAAATCTATTCTTGCTGTTGTTATCATTATTTCGTAGTACAATTTAGTCCAGCGTATTCTCAGAGCGGCAGAAACGTTTTTATGCAGAATAGTAGTGCAGGAATTCCAGTGTCAAGTAGGCGGATTTTGGCAGAAGAATGCGTTAGACTGCATCCCTGTCTCATGCCATCTTGTCAGCCGATCACAATACTATAGCGGGGACTATTATAATACAGAAAATAATGCAAATTCAAACATTTACTCGTATTTTGTAAATATTTATTATAGTCGAGATCGTTTTATATTAATTGGAAGTGGTTGATCTATATATTGTTGACTTTCTTGCTCTGCAAGGTTATATATTTTTTGCTATGATATTTAAGAAATATCGGAAAAATTGGCAGTTAATTTTCTTCAATTGACGCAAGGCCATTTTTGTTAAAAGTTTCCAATTAAATTAATTAAAAAGGAATTATTCCTAATAAATAATTTGATACACATTTCAGTGACGCATTTAGGATATAAATAGACATATTAATAAAAGTACAGTTTTTAGTAAAAATAACAAATCAAAAATTATAAGATGTAGTTAAAAGATTATGTAAAAATTTAAAAGAAAATTAAATATACCTAATTAATATTTAAATAAATTCAGCAGTTTGGTTTGTTGAGAAAGTGCGGAAAATTTAATTATGTAAATTCCATAATGTTAATTTTGGACAATTTTCGATCAACCTGTTTCCGCATTTACATTAAATTACGAAACATTTATAAAAAACTTTCACAGCTTAGACTGAAACCGTCATTTTTTAATAACGTTTGAGAAAATATTAGGAAAAAGAGTATAAAGCAACACGTGTTGTATTGTTCCTATTTCCTTTTCTTAAAACGCTACTACAGTTATTTCTGTCACGTTTTTTATGTAAATGACGAAGAATGTTTTATACCCACACGATTAGTTGCGAAACCAATGCAATAGTAATAGATAACAATGTAGCTCATATCAGATTGCATCGATTCACTTGTTACCTATCAATACGCAATTGTCATAATTAATTAGCTAATCTATCTTACTGCAATACGTACGTTAGTACGTTTTTAAAATCATAATTGAGGTCACTTTTGGATTAAATAAATCTACTACGTTATTAGATAATTTGGCAATTATACTGCCATAAAAATTGAGCATGTTAGTAAATTTTGAACTAATCACAAACGTACAATTTCTACTACATAGCTGATCGGAGTTATGTTTTTGTGATTGCACTGTATTTATGTTTTTTATAGTACATTGTGGGATAGTTTTAGTGGATGATGAGCTAGCCACACGTCACTCTACCGTTGTTCTGTCATTGTATTCAGTTGTATATTGAAGCGCTAAAATGAACACAAGAATTGAAAATCTCGCCAAGTGCGCCCTGGGTCCGTCAAATATGCAAGGTTTATGGTCCAGGCATCGTGAGTCAAGGAAAAGTCAGACACTGTTGAAGGAATTTCAGAGATGGCCGAACAAACGTGCACGATGAGGAACGAAGTGGGAGAGCTTCCGATATCAACGACGATTTTGTGGAAAAAGTGAATAAAAAAATTCGTATCCCGATTTCCAAAATGGCCGCAATTTTCTTCAAATTTAACCTACGGTATTGTACGAAATTGTCACGAACAGGCTGCAGTCCCACAAACTTTTTGCGAAATGGGTGTCAATTGTCAAAGATGTTGATGTATGTTCACATAAACTTGCGAACGGTTTCCACTGGCCTTTCTGCATTGCTACGAAACTGATGGCGATGAGAACCTGATTCAAATTGTAACTGGCTTGGATTTTAAACACACAAATGTTGAAATCAATCAACTGTCAATGCAGTGGAAGCATGCGAGTTCCCCCAAAGCCAAACAGTTCAAATAAACGTTCGAGAATCGAAAGGCTATGAAACTGTTTTTCGGGACAGGTATAGCGTGTTGGTGGTTGATTTCTTGGAGCGTAGTACGACAATTAATGGTGAACAAGAAAGTAGCAAATTCAAAACAAAAGGTGAGGATTGCGGACCTTTGCACGATAACGCGCGGCTGCACGCGACAGCTCGCACTGTGCAACTCATTGAGCAATTCAATTGGAAAATTTTTAACCATCCCGTCTACAATCCTGACTTAGCACCGAGTGACTATTACCTTTTTCTCTATCTTAAGAATTTTTTACGAACCTGCCAGCGTTTTTTCCATGACACCGCATTAAAGGCGACGATACAAAATTGGTTTTCGTCAGAGGCCGCAACCTTCTTTGACAAAGGTATAGGAAAACTTGTACCATGATACGATAAGTGTTTAAACTCAAATGGTGACTCTGTAGAGAAATAATTTAGGAATGTATCTAAGATTAAAGCATTCAATTTTTTTACAACTTTACGTTTTTGTTTTACGGCCGACCGGCCCTTAATTTCCGAATAAGACCCCGTAGCTTACAAAGTTATTAGCTTCTAATTAGGGAAAAGCAACCGCCGTTTTTAAAAATCGTATTTAATAATTTATTCCTTGTTTATTTTCCACTAAAGTGCCATATAAGATTCATGTAAATTCTGTTTCTCAAACCGAGATTTTCTTGTTTGGAATACCACATCTTCGATATTTACTGCTTTTCATTGCCTATTTGCCGAAATGTATAACCAAAGCGGTCACAGGTTGTCTTTTGAAGAACCATCATGTTCTGTAATCACTAAATTTTAGTTTTTATTTACTTGAATTTTGGTTGATGTATCCACTTTTTGCATTTCGTCAACCTGTTTCGCTAACTTCTCACAAAATTTGTTAAAAAAAAATCTGCATTATCACGTTCTGAAATCGCCAAATTATAAATACTGGATTTTTACATGAACTGGCTATTTTGGCCATTGACCGTTGCTGTTGTTTTATCGTTTTATTTGTTCTGTGGCTGCTACTATTCTCTATCATTTGATCTTATTATAATTATAGTAGATCTACGTCCACTTACTGTAATTTTTCATATTGAGCCAAATTACAGTTTCTAAAGAATAAAATATTCATTCTTTTCTTAGATTTGTATTTATAGTCATTTGTACCATCTTTATCGTTTCTAACCCCACTTTTTGTATTTTGTTGCGACTTGTAGTTAAATCATCATGAGTACTATTAGAGGAAAATTCTTAAAGGTAATTTGAAGATAATTGAAGACCAGCTTACTATCACTTAAAATAAGGGTTGAATATTCTCGATAGTAAGGATTGCTAGAATCGATTTATAATGCTCACTGGCGTGGTGAAATTTCAGCCCCTGTCCTTACGGGCTGCTATTTGTAAGTCTCTAGTGTCCTCTTGTGGTTAGGACGTGGCTGTAGGCATATTTGATCGTATTTAGTGCAGTACAGTTTAAGGCTATTTATTGTACAATAAAAATAAAACAATAAATACTTTATTGTCTCGTTACAAAATGTATAGACATCTATATTTTATTTCTGCAGAATCATTTCGGTCTTATTTTTAAACACATTGCTCGGTATGGTTTCGCTCATAACCTACGAAAAATGTAACATCAACTACCGTTCGTATCATACAGTAATCGTATTTATGAAAATTTCAATAGCCTTTATTTTGTAGATCAAACACCTATTACTAGAAAATTATTGTCTGTAATACCTCAATACCTGTAGGTTACCTTTTAGTTGCGCCAGTAAATGGCAAATATGCAGATCGTGTAGGTCACCGGTGACTTATACGGCCTGTTCGGGTAGTAAGGTTCAGGTCACTGGTGACCATGGAGGCCCGTTTAGTTAGTTATGTTGGTCACCAGTGACCCAAGCGACCCGTTTGGTGAGTAATGTTGTATGTCACCCACATGACATGTCTTTAAATGACCTATATGAGATCACCAACCGCACTGCCATGTTTAATAATTAATTACAGTTTAACCGCGGTAAACTTCAAAGTCAATGTTGGTTTTATACAAACGAGTGCTTCAGGGTATTCTACCATCACAAATTTCCTCCTGTAATATAAATCGTTATCATTATTTAATGTATGCACTAAATTAACTACATACATTTTGTGGATTAAAAAGCGGTAAGTTATATTTTTGTAAAAAAGAACGCGGTTATAAAAATTCGCAATTTTTTTCCCTTTGCATAAAATAGTTTTGTGTCAATATATGATATGTTTCTCATATGTTTACAAATACTATTTTCTAGCTATTTCACTCGAAAATTAATATAAATTTCCCTTACTTTCATAGATTTACTCCTTCTGAATTTTACGTTACTTTTATTATTTTTATGTCAAACTTTCTCAGCAACACATGACTTTTTAATGGACCCAATTTTCTCCAAATATTTTCTTGGAACAATATGCCTTTCACCTAAAAGAACAATCCAATATTTCCCAAATATCACCCAGAAACATAAGATAACGCTATGTTGTCTGGTATTTGTAATTTTCGTTTTCAGAACTTTGAATGAAAGGAAGTCTTACTGAAAGTTTGTCGCTTGTACCAACGTGGGAATTATAAAAATTAGCATGCAATCATTCGAAAAGAATTTGAAATGTAAATTTTGGTCTCATTACAAGATTACAATCGCATATAGGACATTAGTTGTTGTCTTTATTTGATTACAAAGCAGAGAAGAGACCCTTGGACTGGTTGATTTAAACTATAAGCCCGTTACAAGGAAATCTTGTTTGTAAAGAAGATAATTATGTTAAATATACAAGTACTAGGAATACATTGCCAATAGGACATTTAAAATAATTCTTGAACCATTATGATTATTATGCGGTAGTTAACAGCTATTGTGAGTTTACATCCTGTATAATTTTTGCAAGTAAATTACATAAACCTAAACTTTGGGTGTAAACAAATTGATTAATATGAAATTAAAAATAAAATCGAACATTTATATGTGAACCGTAACCTTAAGCACGTGAGTCAGACAAGATACATAGTTTATTTCTCCAAATATAAACTACGAGAAGTGTTAAAATATAAATAGGAATTTATTTACACAAAAGAGTGTTACAATATTACAACGATGAATACTATTTTACTTTTCGATGTAGCCCCACTGCCGAGCAATGCGCTTGCGCCACCGATCTGGAAGCTTTCTCATACCTTCCTGGAAGAAGCGTATTCACTCTTGAATAGCTTTGATGACGATTTGAATGAAATATTTTCTCGATTAAAAATTATTTTGCAGGCCAAACAAAAAATAATTCAGACAGATCAAGACCGTATGCTGCACGCGGAGGAAGATCTCACTGAAGTTTTCTTATGGTTTCAATTGTTCTTGCAGCGGTATGAGGGCGAGCATTGTCTTGGAGAATGCAAACAGAACTTTGTCTTCTCTTCCGTTTGTTTCTAATCGCTCTTCTAACATTATCGCTTACAAGTGTCAAATAATAGTCTGCATTATTGTACGACGCCCTGCAAGCAAATCAACAAAGAGCACTTCTTGAAAATCTCAAAAAAATGTTTCACTTTACCAGCTGACAATGCAGTTTTGCTCTCTTTGGCATTGGCGATGTCGTGTGATACCACTGCAAGCCGGTACGTTTTAACTCGGGAGTAAAATAATGTATTCAGGTTTCATTAGCTTTTAAATTGATAAATGTATAAACTTTGGAAAAGTGCTTACCACCACGATATTTAGAGCAACTACTATTTTGGTAACTAAGCTGCCATCTTCAGTAGGCGCTTCGACTAACTAAAGTAGCCTGGCTGAGCAATACCTGTGGAGATAAGTCACCAAGCTTACATTGAAGTCCAATACTAATAATCTAACAAAGAAAGACTTAAAGTTCCTACTAAAAATGGCAGCTTAGTTGCCGAAATACATATTTAGCTGCTCTAAATATTATAGTGGTAACGGGTTTTCCAAAGTTGTTAAATTGAGTCTAAAAATTCATCTCCTTCTCTTCGTATTGCGGCCACAAAGAAGAAGTGATTTGCAAACGATTCAATTTGTGTTCTGCGTTCAACAAGTGCGGAATCACTCTGGCACTCATCTTATGATACTTTAGCTTGTTTTTTATGATGTCTTTAACTCTTCCGATTTTTAATGCGTAAATTTTGATAAATTTGGGGAACCGTTACCCGTAAGCCTTGCTGAATAATAACTTTTTTTTTCATTTTTCACGATAACCGAAGGTGCAGCTCGTCGTACATGAAACTCATTTTCTACAAGAGTTCTTCCGTCCCTATAAAACTAAAAAATTGCGACTACTCTAATACCGAAATTTTGGAAAGAAGTTGATCGCAATATTGTGCTTCTACCTTGTAAGAATTTCAGTCGAATTTACGCCTTCATTTATAAGAAATTTGACTATTATGCGCGGTTCTACGCTACAAAGAAAAGAAGTTTTCAAAATAATATTATAGCGAAACGATTGCCATGGATGTGTTAACAAGAGTCATAGCCAATCTTCAATTTAATTTTTGGAATTGTATTCAGATGGGGTTTTAAGTTAAACATTCCTGTTTAAATTGGAACACTCCTCGCATATTTGTAGCACAATTGACTTGTACACTTACTAATGGAATGTTATATCAAAACAAATATTAAAATTTCTAAATTATATACAAATTGGTGTTCCTGAAACATTACACTCGATTGCTAATTTGTTTGCCAGTACTCGATAAAAAAGTTCTGAATCATTACTTAAATATTATTAAGCAAAAAGTAAATTAAATATGAGCTGCATATTCTAAGTTTTAATACAATTATATCTGATAACTTAGAGCTATGTATTGCAAACCAAACGGTGTTCCCGTACAACTACTTCATCCGACAACCTTTGTTATAAACTTTAGTAATAAAGCTGAAAAAAGCAAAGTAGACTGACGGGTTGAATAAACCAGAAAGTCTGCAGGATGACCAGACTTGTCTTCACTTGATTTTTCCCATGGAAACACTCCAATGAAAGTTATTTATTTATATTCCAAACGCGGCACGAATGCAGTTTAAGGGAAAACGAGAACCCGATCTTGTAATTTTATTTTATCGCACTTTCGAGTAGACCAAATCCAGAGTGAAATCAATTTTTTCCTCTCATTGATTGTAGTTCCTTGTAGTTTTCTGTTGTAGTCTTCTTTACGGTGTTTTAGGATACTCTAACAAAACACGTTTACTAAAAGCTATATTACAAATACAAATTACACACAATACGATTATATCCGCGGTCTTTAAAAAAATTACGAAAAACTTATGTTT
Organism: Limonius californicus; assembly: GCA_014611495.1. Lineage (NCBI taxonomy): Eukaryota > Metazoa > Arthropoda > Insecta > Coleoptera > Elateridae > Limonius > Limonius californicus. Next base: position 35,718 of record JABXWE010000517.1, on the reverse strand, counting down.
GAGTGTATTTAAGATACCTGAAAAATTCTATTGACGATTTGAATTCAAGTTTGGGTACATTTTTAAATGTTCAAACTATGCATTCTCTATTGGTATAGAGACGTGAGGTCATTACTTAGTGTACGTAATTTTTAGCAAAATATAGTTGAACATTCTAATAACATTATGCCCTAAGGTAAATCGTTTTCAAAATACAGAGTGTTAAATTATTATTTATTATATAATTACAATTTCAGAATAGCCAATATTTATTTTTATTTTAGTTTAAATTCACTATAATGATTGTTTAAAATGGCCATCGTTACTCTCGAGACACATTCTGGCTCTTAAGAGAGATCTGGTTGCCCTACGTAACATGTTATTGTTATTCCGAATTAGTTCTGCTGCCTCAAAAATGCGTCTCCTAAGGTCTTCAACAGTCTCTGATGATGTTTGGTATACCATATCTTTCATATGGAACCACAAATAATAATCTAAACAAGTTAAATCCGGAAATCTTGGGGGCCAGGGGTGCTGCTCTCCTCAACCAATTACACGTTCTTCAAACCGTTGATTCAAAAATTGTCTTATACGTAACGCAAAGTGGGCAGGGGCACCATCGTGCTGGTACCACATACCATGTCTAATCGCCAGAGGGACATCATCTAACACTCCTCCCAAATTTAAATATCTGTCGGCGGTTTAATGGTTCTCAAAAGTGAATGGACATCAATAATTCCACACCAGATATATTCACTGAAAACCTATGTTTATAATTTGACACTGTGATTTCGTGTGGATTCTCTAAATCCCAAGAGTGGCTGTCCTTTTTGTTCATTAATCCATTCTTTGTAAATGTTGCCTTATCCGTAAAAAAATCCTATTACGGAGGTTTCGATTTTGAATGATCCAGCAGCAAAATTCCATACGACTAGCGAAATCTATTGGTAAGAGGGCTTGAACAGGCTGGATATGAAATGTATATAAACCATAATGATTTAATAATGTTCTCCAAACTCGCATTCGTAGTACATTAACTTGTGAAGATACACGATGAACAGAGGTGCTGGGATAATTTCTCGCAGTAAGTTGTCCTCATTGTCTAGTACTTGCTGTATTGTGTATTGGACGCTCAGTCGAAGGTTTCGGGAAAGTTCCGTGTTCACGTAGGTGGTTGTGTAGTCGTTGGAAAACTCATCGGTCTGGTAGTCGCCGATTTGGAAATCTCAACCCATAGTTTCGAGCAGTTGCTACGGAGTTTCCATCACAAAAATCTTACATGTAATGGATATCGGTGTACTCTCGCGTTGTAAAAGCAAACATGATCAACACTGTTAATAAGCGCAAGCTAAGAAATCAACTTTAAGGTGATTTACTGTTTAACATACAAGTAAATAATATCATTTCCTTAGTAACATAGACAGTTTGGAAGAAATACCAGTTAATATCATTTATTGTTTCGGCTGTTTCAGTATTTAACTGAAACATGCAATAACTTCTTTAATAGTCGATTTAGAGAAAACGACCACTCTTTAGTTTCGACTTCTTTTCAGCTCTACTACACATAGGTGAAGTAGTGAGCTCGCGTCATGGGACACCCTGTATATAGCATCTAACCTGATTATATTATAAATTAAGCTATTAGAATTTATAAAAAGCAAAACAGAAATTTTATTAACCTGTTAGCTAAAATACATTTAATTGTACTGCTGTAAAAGTTCTAATTGCAATAAATTGAGCTCCAACTTTTGCACTTGAAGTACAACATGTTATATAATGCTAAGTAAACCCGCAGGCTACGCTCTATGCTTTGTTTGGTAGTTGCTTCTAAAAAATAATAGCTAAGCTGTGTACATATTTTCTGTATGCCCCTAACAATATGTTACTAAAATATAATAAATTAATTTTTTGTAATAGAACGCCCTATATGTTATTGTAATTATACGAATGTCCATTTTTGAAAAGGAAAAATACTGTTTGAGCTAAAATAGAGCATAATTTTTTACGAAGTCAATTTTGCACAATTCAAAATATGATTACTATGTATAATTATGCACATTTTTATTACTGTCAAAATAAGGATATCTAACCTAAAATTTCAAACCGTATATATGTTTTTCCTATTTCGGTTTTATAAAGCCGTTCTAAGCGCACCGTTTTAGCTTAAAAACAGTACGTTAAGGAGGCCTATAATCGTACTGTTTTTAGTTTGTTTTTTTACGATGTTGGTAGTTCGATTTGAATTTGAAAGTTTGAAATGTCAGTTTCAGCCACCTGTCAGTGCTGCCATAAGTATTTATAAAAACTCCCTAGTAATCGATTTGACGTAAAATTTTCTATATAAATTTATTTAAAATACTCTTAAACTTCCTCAATAGAAAAAATAGTATAAAGAACACGTTTCATAAGACCACTTGTCGCACTCGTCCGTTGAAAAACTCGACTTCTCGTCTTCGCGTCTCGTTTTACAAACTTGGACTCGTGCGTTAAGAAAAGGCCTTATGAAACTAGTTCTTTAATACTAATACTATAAATGAACTAAAACGTGCAAACTGCTGAAAGTAAGCGAATTTGTAATTATTTCATTTTCATGACATAATTACACATCAAAATTTTTGTTATGAGGTAGTAGAACTACTTGGAATATTGAATTTAATTATACAATTAATTAAAAAAAACTTTGTGACATCTAGGATCGAAACCTGGAACTTCTCCTTATTTACCTTTTCCAATGAGCTATGAAAACATGAACACGTCTTGAATTTGGAAATTTTCTCGTGCAATTCTATGTTGCTGCCGTGGCTTTTTTAGTTTACATAAAATCTATGAGACGATTAAGAGTGATGTCTTTTTTGAGTGCTTTGTCTCTTAAGAAACCGCAGCAATCTTCCCGCATATGCCTTTGTTGTGCGTTTTAAAGTACCCCAGAATTAAGAGGACCTACAGCTTAAAGTGGGCTCCGTACTACGAAAACTGTAAATTCTTCTACTCCATAGAAGATTTTTTAGGTGAAATACCTCGCTGGTTTACAGTTGCCTTGCGAGGCAGAAAGGCCGTCAAAAATCCGATGTTATGGTACTGGAGTTTCAATCCCAGACCGTCAGCGAAAAGGTCTAACATGCTGGGCAACAGCAAGAGCGGTATACAACGAAATTCGCATATAATTAGCCTTCACGAAGAGAATGTATGGATTTGCATTGTTTACTGTATAGTATTACTAGCGTATAGCCACCACTCCTTCATCAAACTAGCAGCTCAAGTTAAAATATTTGGTGTCAGACTTAAAAGCAAACCCAAAAAGTTTACAATTCAAATAAGGCTGTAGTTACTCGAATATTGCTAGGTTGTACAAGCTTGACTGATTTAAACTTGCTGGTGCAGTAAAAGAAAAGCGCGTACGCTTCCCTGCTTTAACTTTAGATTGAAACTCCATTGCACGTACTTTTCACTAGAGTCTACAGCATGTTGACTGCTACAAACACTACAGACAACTAATTATCTATATATCTGTATATCCAAAGAAAGAAGCGAAAATGTAATAATAAATTTAAATGTATGTGAATATATTTGCTTTTTTTATATAGTAGATATGGTTAAGATTTTAACATTTATACCGTAAAAGTGTTTTTTCCGCTATTTATGGAATATTACGTTTAACGGATATAACGAGAAAACAATCCTGAAGGTTTCGATGTAACCGAGTTTTTGCTATATATTGATTGTTTTCTTGTTTCAATTTGCCAATTTGTTCTATTAGCAGTCTCTTAGTTGCAATAACTTCACCGCTGGCTATGTTAGCTAACTAAAATTGGTTTCAGAGTCGTGATATTGTATTGATTTTTAAAAAATTCAAACGTAGATTGACTTTGGAGATGTCTTGTGACACCAGTGCATGCTTGGCACAGGAATAAAGCAATGTATCCAGGTGTCATCAGTTGTCACAATTGAATTGTCAAAAATTAATCATATCTCTTACATCGCTGCAGAAAATAAGAAGCGATGTGCAAACGATTCAAATAGTGTTCTTTGGTTAACAAGCGCGGAATCCATCTGGCACTGATCTTAAGGTACGAACACAGAGAAAGCAGGTTACTCAGCGCCTACTTTCAGCGCCGAAAACCGGCGCTTATTTGTCATCGCAAGCGTACACAATAAACGCGGGTTACTTGCCAGTTTAAAAGCAACTTTTATTCGACCAAGATGTCTAGTTCATCTTCAGAGGAAGATTTTGTGTTAGTGGAAAATATATTTCTAAAGATGCAACGAACAAAGCAAGGGATACATCCAGTAAATCGAGACTGAAAAGTTTATGGTGAATATCACCATTTATTCCGTGGTGTAATTGGCACAAGCAGCCAATCCGTCCAGAAGAAAGACTGAATGTATCTTGTCTAAATCTGTATTGTTATTGGAAACCTCAATATCTGTTTCATTAGCCTGGCTCCATAATCACAGATAGTTCCTCATTTGCAAGAGCACGTTTGATGCCGGCAACAAGCGACCAAGAAGTAAAAATTCATTCCGGTAAATACTCGGCGCCGATCGGCTTTTGCAACAAGTTCCGACCTGCTTTGTCTATGTGCGGGAACATTTAAAAGCATCCTTAATTATTGGCGCTTATAGGCGCCGACTGCCAGTAAGCAGGCAACCTGCTTTCTTTGTGTGCGTACCCTTACGATGGTTGAACTTGCTTATTATGATGTCTTCAATACTTTCGACATTGTTTTGTACATTTTGAGCAATTTGTTGCTCGCCTGTCTTGCTGAATAACGGCATTAACTTTTTCTTGCGATTAACCGAAGTTGCAGCTTGTCCTACTGAGGGTTATTTTCTACACAAGTTCTGCCGGCGCTAAAATATTTCGATCGCCCAAACACCCGCCTTTTAGAAAGATATCGACCGCTGTATTGTGTTCGCTGTTTGTAAGAATTTCAGTCGAATTTACTTAAGATGTTTGAATTTTACGCGGTGTTCCACGCAACAACGAACAACTTTCCAACATCATAACTGTAACTCTCAAAATAATATTATAGCGAAACAAATGCCATGAATATGTTACAAAAGTCACGGTCAACCATTAATTAATTTTAAAGTTTGGAATTGTTTTTTGATGGTGTTTTAATTTGAACGTTTCGGTTTAAATTTGAACAAATTTGTACGGAAGGAATGAAAATATGCAGAGACCCAATTTGTCAAAAAAAAAAGATCGTGGGATGATCTGTTGAGAACTGTTGTGGCATTTGTTTATACGCAGTACTGAACTAAAGGGTATCTTTTTCTAACACCAGGTTATAAGTCAAACAGCAGTGAGCACGTGTCGGTTCTAATGTAGACGAAAATCGGTATTTCAGTATTTCTTTGTGAGACGTAGGGTTCTATACCTGTTTTTAAAACCTTTCACTTACCTTAAAAATAGATGTAAGTTACAGGTATGTAGAGCAATAAAAACGCCAGTCAAAGAAACTCTTGAAATGTTGAAGTCTTGTCTTAAATTAATCTGTAATTATAAAGATGTAAACAGTATAAACTTTTTAACTATCATTCAGTAATAATTATTGACAGTTTACATTGCAAATTTTATTAGGTTGTTTATTTAATTAATAGATTACAGTAAAAGTAATTATAATTACATATTACAATACTGTGAATTAAAGATGTTAACAGTTGGAAAGGAAGTAGGGAGGCTTCCAATAGAAAACAGTGGAGTGCTGCTTCAAACCAGTCTGCAGACTGAGGACCATGGAGGAGAAATAGTAGAACATAAAATTTTCATATTAGAATCTTATTTTCGTAACCGTACAAAGATTGAAAATGATGAATGGCAATATTCATTTCAAACCTGTTTCACAGAATTTCAACAGCTTTATGCGAATGCGGTTGCGAACTTCTCTTATAATAATTTTGCTCAAACTGCCAATACTATTGTGAATAATTGTAGAGAAAGTGGAAGCGTTGAAAGGAAAAAGAGATCAAGAAGACATGTGAAAAGAACTGCTGAAGTTATTGATAATGTTAGGGATATCATGGAAGCAACTCCTTCTAAGCCGATCAGAAAACAAAGCTAAGAAACTGATTTGTCATACAGTATTTGTCGAACAATTAAAAAAAAAGACTTGACCATGTTTCCATACAAAATGCAAATTGTTCATCAACTATTCCCGCGTGATTTCCAAACTAGAACAAATTATTGTCATTGGTTTTTAAACAACATAAATAATAATGACATATTCGATCTTACTTGGTTCAGCCATGAAGCTTGATTTCACCTCAATGGGTATCTTAACGGCCAAAATATGAGAATGTGGGCTATAAATAATCTGCATATGTTAGAGGAACGACGGTTACATGCACAAGAGGTCGGTTTATGGGTCGCTGTTTCAAGAAGACGAATAGTTTACAGGGTTTACAGAAGATATAACTGCCGATTATTATCTTCCGAATATCGCAACCCCTTTCTCAATTAACTTCATGATGATGAAATTAGAAATGGTTACTTCCAGCAGGGCCACAGCACATTCTGCTAATCGTGTCATACAATTTTTACAGGAATTTTATGATGATCGGTTAATTAGTAGACATTTGTCTCCACCAAGGTCACCCGAGCTTACAGTTGCAGACTTCTTTCTACTCCCTTATCTAAAAAAACAATATTTTTAATAATAGACCACAGAACTAGAAGATAAAATGTTATTTCACAAAAGTTAGATGAACTTACATCAGATACTCTGGTGAATTGTTTGAAAATCTTACGAGAAGCGTACGTTTATGTTTAGAAAACAATGGTCAACATCTTCTGTAAAATCCCTTATTTACTTTGTTAGGTAAATGTGTATGCAATAATTTTATTTCAGATAAATGTTTATTTACATAGCTCATAACTACATAACCTCACTACTTTGACCACAGGGACCACAGATACGGCAATGTAACCTTGAATGTAGCTAACTAAAAGTATAGACAAACACTGGCAAAATAAAGTGTTAATTTTAAATATGTATTAAATAATGAAATAAATAACCTAATCAAATGTGAAGTGTAAAACTGTCAATTATTAATGTATAACGGTTAAAAATTGATAATGTTTATATCTTTATAATTACAGATTAATTTAAGACAAGACTTTAAAATTCTAAGGGCGTCTTTGACTTCGGTTGTTATTGCTTTCATGGTATTTTCTACGGTAATCCTTTACCGAGGAAGCTACATGAAAAATAGTACCGCAGCTCTATGATCTAACACACCCTGTATTTAGCATTTTCGCGCAACTTTATTGTAGAATTTAAGAGACGCAGTTGCCACTTTACTCGCCAATCATTAATACACCACGTGATTCATTCATTAAAAAATTGACGAGGTTACGTAGTTCATTGAGAATAAGTTTGATTAACGGACCTATTCGGTAATCAAAAAGAAATTCGAATGACTCAGGAAATTCTTAGCTCGCAAAATTACGATTAATTTAGCCTATTTTTTAGGTAATTTCTAGAACAATTGCATAGAGCGATAGGAATGTTATCGCATTGTACCTGAAATTTTGTTCATTGGCGGTTAACACATTAGCGAAGCCCGAGAAAACTTCCTTAATGACGGTATAATGAGTGTCTGCTGTATTAATTTTGAAGTCGGCGGCCTTCAATTTACACGCACAATAAAAGTGGTATTCCCAAACACAACCTTGCAACTCAGGTATTATTGTATTATTGTATTATTTGTTATCTCTATCAGAACAAGGAAATATTTAAATACGCCGTTACGTGTGCTTGTACGTAATGACATATGTTATTGCTCGATACAAATCAATTATAATCGTTGTTGTCTTTTTTATATTGTACTCTGGTTGTTATTTATAATTTACGGCAGCGGAGTTTTGTAAATATGTATCCATAAACTTTGGTCTCATCGTCATCCTGTTTGTATTTCATTGCGAGATTAGTAGATAAATATTAAATGGAAAGCTGCCGAATAGATGACCTACACATGGTTGCATCAAAATCCATGTTGCAACTGAAAGTTGAGTCATGGGAGAGAATGATACAATTTCCGTTGGATAGTCCAAATTAAATTAAATACGTTACGCATAAATTAAAAGAGGTTCTGTTATTGATTAACCATCGGCAGTTGGATATTATCCGCAAAATATTAAGTTAATATATTCGGTAACTCAAATGATTCCTCTGATATTGAAAATCGCTTCATTCAGAAATAACTATATAGGTTATGTGATATACTAAAGTGAAGTCATTAACGTCATTAACAAGCGTTAATTAACAATAGAAATCCGTTTTATAGTTCTTTTTTGAGTGCCTTATTTATTGCGAGAAATAGTGATTTTTTCTTCCATGCCTGTGTTGCGCGTTTAAAGCGCCAGCCACATAGAGGACCTACAGCTTAACGTGTGCTCCGAACCACAGGAATTGCAAACACTTCTATTCTAGAGAAGAGTTACTGGGCAGAATACCTCCTTAGTTTGCCATTACCTAACGAGGGAGGACGGTTGTTAAAAATCCGATTTTCCGTTAGTTGGAATTGAACCCCAGACCTGCAGCGTAGAAGTCTAATGCGCTAACCCATGGGTCGCTAACCCGCGGCCTGTGGGCCGTATGCGTCCCTCTTAGTCACAGTGGTTCCTAATGTATGGGGGGTCATGATATAGGGCTAGGACAGTCGCGAGAGGGTTTCCAAAATAAAATAAAATGACTTTTTAATACATTTATTTCTGCTTTTACAGAGTAAACAAAAATAAATGAAACTTAAAATACACATAAAAACAGAAACTAGCTTTTCAAATTTGGGCTCTGTATTCGACACACACGCAATAATATCATTTGCAACTTCAAGCCGATTTTTTACTTTTCTTTTGATGGCAGTCGTACACGAGATTCGCAAAAATCTGATGTAACAAACGGCACCAGACACTTTATACCTTTGCCTACAAGCATGTTCAACGGATTTGTCTAGAAACGGATTCAGTATTCGTCTGTGTCGTAACTGTTTTGTGTTTCTTTGGGGAAATAGTCAATGAGCTGTTGTTTTAAATTGTACAAACTAACTTGCATAGCTGCAAACACGTCCACGGAATTTATCATATTATCATCCTTAACTAAGTCTTCCATGAGTTCTTGAACGCACTGGAATGATTCAATGTTTTTTTAAGCCAGCCTAAGAAGCCAAAGGAATTGGAAAATATGTTCTTATATTCCGGTTTCCCATCTTGCAGGTACATCAAAAACGTTCCGCTTTTAATTGGAAAACACTTTTCAAGACATTACTCTTCGAAAACAGTCTTACTTCCGAGTGATAAAGAAGATTTGCGTATGAAGAAAACAAATTTATCGAAAAATACGAGCCTGCAAGGCTTTTCCCTTTATTGACATTTTTCAAAACACAAGCCATTTCAGAAGATAAAGATTTTGATGCAGTCTAACTATGTGGCATTTGACATCTCTTTTAATCTGACAATAAGACCAGATCGATGTCTTGCTCTAACCTTGGCGTTATCGGTCGATATAGCAATGCATTCTGCCCAGTCAATCTCGTATTTATTAGTACTTTGCATGAAAGTGTTGGATAAACATTTTCCTATGGTATTGATCTCTAATGCAGTGCAAAATAAAATATTTTCTACCATGTCTGTCCAGTATTGTATCTTACAAACGCTATAAATTGGGTACAGTTAGCAATATCCGTGGATTCGTCCATCTGTAATGAGAAGTACGTGCACTTTTTAATATTTTGAACAACTTGTACTCGAATATCTTCTGCCATGTCACTTATTCTTCTTTGGATAGAGATGGTTATTGCTTTCAGCTTGTCAGCCTCTTTTTCACCAACCATTATTTGCACCATTTCAACAGCTGCTGGAAAGTCAGATCTTCAGCAATTGTTTGTGGCTTACTGGTTTTTGCAATGCGAAATGCAACTCGATAACATGATAGTAGTGCTTTTTCATTAGTAGTGGTTGCTGATGTAAAAGTGGCCTGGAGCTTGTGGAGCGAGTTTATCTTTCTTTCAAACAATTCCACAGGCTTCTCTTTTTGTTTGGATGTTTGGTATTTTAATGTAGAAATAGCTTTGGCGATTACATACTTTCTTTTGACGACACGTCTCGACAAAGTACGCACTGGGGTTTCTTGGAAATAATAAATTGAGATATTCATCGCTGTACAGTCTAATTGTTTTTGTTTTCTTGTCGCTGCCACACGTGGAAGGTTCAAATGACCGTTTAAAAACGTTATTAATCTTTAACAAAACGAGTACAGCCCGTACATAACGTTAATCGATTTATTGCACTCAAAACACAGTCAGCAGTACAGCACACAATTTTGAAATGATGACTAAGCTCATCGAGGTCCGCTGCTTATATAGAGTAAAACTTATTTTCCAGATTATTCCCGTGCCATCTAGCAGCCTCCCGAATATGGTAGAAATTTCCGGAAACCAGGAGAACAAATAAATAAATTGCGCTACTTGGTAAAACAAGGCGTCAGTTGATCGTTTTGGTAAAAAGGGATCGCGCTTTAAAAAAGTTACGGCACCACTGCTCTAGGAGCTTTCGTGTATCCCACGCAGTTTCGTCAAAAAATTATTTTCTCTGTGACCCGCGTAATGTTTCATAACCGTTATCGTTCCGTGGCAGCGGTCGATTTCACCACTTATTTTTTGTTTTTCATGCGTGTTTTTATTATTATTATTGGTGGAACCGTAACCCTTAACTAGGGAGGTTGAAGAATTGTTACACTATCCGGCAGGTGGTATATTTTTTAAACCATTTTGTCTTGCGATTTCTCCCTAAAGAATTCAACAAATTTTTTGGTTTTATCGCTCTTTCTTTAATTATCGACTTACCTAACCAAACAATATGAAATTGAGAAACATAATCTAAAATGTAGATTAAGTAGGAAGCCATTTATTAACATGTGCAAAAAAGTGAAAAGTTTTCAGGTTTTCGAGAGTTAATTGTCGACTGTCATATTCCGATGGTTTTCTTCGATTGGTTTCAATAACCGCAAAACTGATTGTATAATAAAGCATCTGTGACGTGGTATGCTAAAACTTACAACAACCCCAATGGCTCGCAGGTACTCACCGGAAGGATAGTGACGGAGAGGTTGACGGTGGGCGTCATGCAACACTCTTAAGTTAAGGGTTTGTTTGTCGGCCTAGCTATGAAACTATTGACGGTTTCTTAACCTTTAATTCGGGAGGTAGTATATTTTTCGATCCACGAAATATTGAATCCGCTCCTGCGGAAAGTAGAGAAGCTGGCACATCAAATGGAGGGTACCTGTAGCTTCGCCGCCAGAGCTCCTGTACTTACCGCAGGAGTGGATTCAAGATTTCGTGGATCGAAAAATATACCACCTCCCGACTTAAGGGCTAAGATAGCGTCTATGGTTTCATAGGTAAGCTTAAACTACCCTTTTCTTAGGGTTGTTGTCTGACGTCCGCCGCCCACCAACCTGCCCGCCACCACTTGGTTACGCCACTGGCCCGATCCCTGGACAAGGTTGCCGACCCCTGTGCTAACCTATAACCCATGACCCGACCGTTACTAGTTACTTCTAAAATAACTTCATTGTTCGTTTTTTTAAATTGTTGTTGTTTTTTTCGTAAGGGTGTTCTTGTTGCTTTGATTAAGTTAAATTTAATTCAATTTAAACTATACATCTATTAGAAATTTAAATGAAAACCAGTAACCGATCAATTTCTCAGCTACAGAAATAAATAAAATCAAACGTAGTACCTTGAATTTAAAATGTTTAATGTTTTGTGACTATTATCTAGATAGACACGGATAGGGGCCTCGGTGGAGTAGTGCGGGAGCGCGTTACCACTCGAGGTAACAGCAAAATGTGGTCGATCAGCTGGGGCGTTCGCATCCCAGCTGGGGCGACCGCATTTCGCTTAGTTAAGTTTAGATTGCATGTTGCATGAATGTTTAGTGTGTAAGGGACGCCCGCACCCCCATAAAGTAATGCGAAAGCGGTTCCGGGGGGGGGGACGACAGTATGATTGAATAAGAAAAAAGTCGCGGATAAGAATCAATCAACCGAAACAAACATTATTTTAATTAAAACATGAATTGCTTGTTAAAAAATATGGTGAGCCTTTGAACGTTTTATTAAGACTAAACAAAACAGAATTAAAATCCTATATGTCTATGAATCTGTTTAATTATTGATATGTGAAATGCATTTGGATATGTGAACTAAATTTCAGATATCATAAATTAGTTTGTAATATATGAATTTAATGTCTCACGTATGAAAGCAAAACCATATACAGTCAATCTTCCTTACGTCGAACTTCTTTTAGTCCAATTTTTCTATATACAGTAGACGCTCGGTAACGTGAACTAATTCAGGCCCAAGTGTGTTCACATTATCGAAATGTTTACATTAGCGAGCGTGATTTTATTAATCAGCAAATTATTAAAAGAAACGTTTAATAACACAATTAATATTTTTTGCTAATTGTTTCACTGCCGCACCTAGTGCAATCTCGTCTATGATTTTCACTTTGTCACTCAATCTTTAACACTTTCTTTTATTGGATGTGGATGCCATAGTCGTAATGCATAAACGCATGCAATATGTCTGACTTAAGTTTAACAACTAAAATGAAATCAGCGCTGCTCTTACAAATAATTTGCTGAGAGTCACGTATGTACATCATAAAAACAATAAAAACGAAGTGTTTACATTATCGTGCTGCACAGGTTGTTTACGTTATCGGGCGTTCAATTTGATCGTATAGTAAGAATGTTGTGTTTACATTAGCGCGATGTTTCCATTATCGGGTGTTTACGTTATCGAGCGTCGGCTGTATTTAATTGTTTTAAAAATGTTGCTTCGAAATAGTTTTTTTGCCCTTGAAGCCTGTATTTCTGTAACTCTAATTTTTTATTTCTTCAATTTTTCTCATTGTACAATGGAGATTTGGTTCGGGGAAGTTCGACTGTATTTGATATTGTGTACAATTAATAAAAAAGCCATTAAAAAATTAATTATAATTTGAAATAGTAAACATTTTTTAATACGTAATATTAAATATGTCAATGTTAATTTAAAAAAAAACTGAAATGTTGTGCTTATAATTCAGTATTTATTGCCTTGAAAATGAACGAATTTTTAATATGTAGGTTGCATTTTTAATTTATAAACTAATAAATGCTTTCGCTTTGCTATAGAACTCGTTAACTGTGAGTCTGAAAAATAATATCAAAAATTAATAAAAACCAAATGTTTAGAATATGAGTTCCAATTTGCAATGCAGATGTGACAGCATATTTGAGATGATAGTGCAAAACATGACACTCACGCATGGTATGATTTAGCGATCCTTTATAAATCTTAAAGATATTGCAAAATTTCCAAGAAATTTCTATAATCGGTAAATAATTCCCACATTTCTGAATTATATAGCTATTCTCCTAATTCCTAACCAACTCTTAGCCAATTCCTAAAATTCATATACATTTTGTCATTTCTTAGTAATCCCTGTAAAATATTTCTTAGAATATGTAGCGATTTCTTTAAATATTGTAAATAATTCCACAACAATTCCTATATTTATATTTTAAAATAAATATTAATAATTTTCTAGCAACCCATACAATTTCTACACAGATCCCAAGAAACTTCTATAATTCCTATATTATTCCACCGTTGTAACACTATTTAAATTTAAATTTCTGAATAATTTCTAAAATACTTCCGTAATTATTAAGTAAATTTCCATAAGAATGTGCTAACTAGCTTTTACTTCTTTTAAAGTATTTTTAAGATTGCTATCAATACACACAATTCCTAAACAATACGCACAATTTTCATCGTTTGCGAATTATTTCCATAAGTCAATGTTTATAATTTTTGAAACGCCTCCATAGCGGCCGCAATTATTACAATTTTGGAAACCTCTTATAGGATAAATAAAATTTTAAATATAATTGCCCATAAAATCCTTATAATTAGTAAATATCAACTCACACAATTCCTTTCTTATAGGATAAATAAAATTTTAAATATAATTGCCCATAAAATCCTTATAATTAGTAAATATCAACTCACACAATTCCTAAACAATACGCACAATTTCAAAACAATTAAAATAATTTGCCAATTATTCCCATAAGTCAATGTTAATAATTTTTTTAAAAACATATTGGCCACAATTGTTACACTTTTAAAACATTTGACTATAGATAAATAAAATTTTCAATATAATTCCTCATAAAATTCTTATAATTAGTAAATATTTATTACCATTCCCAGAATCGCGTGGAAGTTTACTGAGCCATTGTTACTGTTCTGCCATTTTCTACCAATTGTCACTGTTGTTCAAAAGTTTTTAATATTCCCAACAATTCGTATAATTTTTAGCTCCTTAAAATTTAACCAACAAAATTTCAGAATTTTTAAATGATTCCCGTAGAACATTAATAGCTTCCACAATTCCTACTATTAATATTCATTGGCCGTAATTCTTACAATTTAGAAGGTAGGTCACATTTTCAATACGTTTTGTAAAACATTTCGCAAAAATCCTTGATTTAGCGAAAATGTCTTACAACTTCTAGAATTCTCCGGCAGTTTCCCACTGTTGTTAAACAATTCCTAAAATTCTTAACAATTCGCAAACCATTCCCATAATTCTTATATAGGCAACGCAAAAATTCTTATAATGCGCAACTATAAGTTATAAATAATTGTTAAACAACACTTTATAGATCTCACAAGTCCTAAACAATTTTTACAATTCTTGCGGTTTCAAAACAATCTCTAAATGGCGAACCAGGTTGTTATTACAAATCCTAGGAACGTTTTACATCCAAAAATGCATGTAAATTAGCTATTATTCCTTACAATTTACCGAAATTGCATAACAATTTCCTGAACAATTCCCACTGTTTCTAAACTATTCCATCTGTTCTTAAATGATTCCGAACAATTCGCACAATTGTCTAGCGATTCCCACAATTCTTAAACATTTCTTGCAGTTCTCATATAACTGTCCAAACATTTTCTTAAACAATTCGCACACTACTCAGAAAATTTCCATAATTCTTATACAGTTACCACAATTCTTATATAATTATCAAAAAAAATTCTGATAATGTGATACTAATTGCCATAAGTTCTAAATAATTTACATAACTCTTAAATAAATGCTCAAAAATATGAAATTTGGAAATAGATTCTAGTCCTAAACAATTTTCACAATTTCTATGCAATGGCCACAATTGCCACAATTTCGAAAAAATCTATGGAAAATAAAAATCCTAGGAATTTTCTACATCCAAAAATTCATGTAAAACTCATTAACTGAAATTGTTTTCAATTTCTAGTATTATGTCAGATTTTCTTAAAGAATTCCTAACAACTCGTATAATACTCGGGCAATTCTCATAATTCTTATACAGGTACCACAATTCTTACATAATTATCAAAAAAATTCTGATGATGTGTTACTAATTGGCAAAAGTTCTAAGTAATTTACGTAACTCTTAAATAATTGCTAAAAAATATCAAATTTGGAAATGGATTCTAGTCCTAAACAATTTTCACAATTTCTAAGCATTGGCCACAATTTCAAAAATATCTCTATGGCAAATCGTATTCCTAGGAACGTTCTACACGAATCTAGAAATCCATGTAAAACTCACTACTTCGTTAATATTTTTTTAAAATTTCAGGAATTGTGGTACATTGTCCTAAACAATTCCTAACAATTCGCGCAATAGTCGGAAAATTCCCATAGTTCATATCCAGTTACCCCAATTCTGATATAATTATCAAAAAAATTCTGATAATATGTTACTAATTGCCATAAGTTCTAAATAATTTACATAACTCTGAAATAATTGCTCAAAAATATGAAATTTGGAAATGGATTCTAAACAATTTTCACAATTTTTAAGCAATGGCCACAATTGTTACAATTTCAAAAAAATCGTATCCCTAGGAACTTTTCACACCCAAAAATTCATGTAAAACTCATTAATTAGCTGATCTTTTTTACAATTTTTAGTATTACGTTATATTTTTTTAACCAATTCTTAACGATTCGCACAATACTCGAACAATTCGCATAATTCTTATACAATTATCATAATTACATAATTACCCAAAAAATTCTAGTAATGTGTTACTGACTAATTGCATAAGTTCTAAATAATTTACGTAACTCTTAAATAATTGCTCAAAAATATCAAATTTGGAAATAGATCCTAGTGCTAAACAATATTCACAATTTCTAAGCAATAACCACAGTTGCCACAATTTCGAAAAATTCTATGGAAAATCAAATTCCTAGGAACTTTCTACACTCAAAAATTCATGTAAAATTCACTAATTAGCTGATCTTTTTACAATTTTTAGTATTACGTTGCATTTTCCTAAACAATTCCTAACAATTCACACAATACTCAAACAATTCCCATAATTCTTATACAATTACCACAATTCTTACATAATTACCCAAAAAATTTTGGTATGTGTTACTTACTAATTGGCATAAGTTCTAAATACTTTACACAACCTAAAAGTAAATCTTTTAAAAATGTCATAATTTGCCAGTAGTTCCTGTCAGTACTAAACAATTTTTATATTTTGTAAGTAATTCTAACAATTCTCATAATTCCTGTAGGGAAATTATACAATTAGCAAATATTTTTACAATTCCTGGATTTGCACAAGAAGTTTTTAAACAATTTTCATACTCATACTTTAAATACTGTACAATTACTTATTAAAAACTTCCTGAAAAATAAACTGTACAGTTGTAAGTCATCATTTTTGTAGAAGTTAGTATATTAGCTAATTATCTTTTTGTTCCAGGTTGGTCAGCGCATCGCCCTTTTTCCAGAAATGTACCGCCCAAAGTTATTTTCCAAAGCCCCATCGATGAAAGCCATCGAC
The DNA here is from genome assembly GCA_014611495.1 of Limonius californicus. Taxonomy (NCBI): domain Eukaryota; kingdom Metazoa; phylum Arthropoda; class Insecta; order Coleoptera; family Elateridae; genus Limonius; species Limonius californicus. The sequence continues at coordinate 18,820 of JABXWE010000517.1, read as the reverse complement.
ACATACAACAACATCGAAACGGACAATTTCAACACCTACGACAATTTATCATACACGCCAGACGGAAGTGAGATTGCAGGAGACTACAAGCCCCCATTAACCCCAGCCAGCATGACATACTCCTACGATTACGCCGCAACCATGAGCGCGAACTCTACGAACGACAACAGCATTTACTTGCCCACCCTGGACAACAGGAACGGAATCATTTACACGAACAGCGAGGGCATCTACGACTATCCAACTCTTCGTTCAACGACTTCTCTGGGAGACAACCAATCCGAATCCGAAAGCAGGAAAGAAGACCAAGGATCCACGTCCAGACTGGTATCATCAAAAGCCCCTGCGGTGAGTTTTTTCGACCTTCGCGTTTTAACGACCTTTTCTGAACTGATTTCTTGGTAAAAGCAAAAGTGACGCAGTCACTTTTTCATACGTTGCTTAAACGTGAATAGTTTTACGGTTTCGTCATTTTATAGTCCGTGAGTAATGAGGAATTTTCTCGGCTTTGGAGAAGCGTTTTCGAAACATGCGATTAACTATTTTTAATGTGTTGTTTACTCTCACTTGAGGACATTGAAGACAATGTTTTCTGATAAGTCGGACTGATAAGAAGATAATGTTCCAAATAACTGGAATTTTTGCCGGTGCCTGCGGGCTGATTTCAAGTTGGTTAGCTTTAACGCTTCCTAATTTAATGTATTTAAGGCGTTTTGTTTTGAACACTTTACAAAGGAAACATTTTGCAATTTTACAATACTAAAATTCTTTATTAATGCGATCCTCTAATTATAGACCACAACAGTATACAGGATGGTTCAACAGTGAGAGACCGGACGAATAGTAATATAGTAATACATAATAATAATAATAATGAAAATATGCAGCTGAACATTTTAACATAATTTTTATTCTACACGATGCCATATAAAAAACCGCCCCAAACCAAATTTATATATTTTTAAATGGAACCCTGTATAATTTCTATTCCTCAATAATAGAAGACTAAAATATCATAGATTGTGAGAGTGCATTGGCCAAATTGAAACAAAATGAGTTAATTAGCTAAAAAAATAATTTACTACGCTGACTTACGATAGTAAATTTTATTCTTCGGGAAGTTTTTAATATCTAATTGTACAGTTTTTAAAATAAGTGTTCGAGGACACTGTATGTTTAATATACCCCTCTATTGTGGTCGTGTAAGGTATTGAGTATTTCAGGAACATTTACGTCTGAATAACGGAATTGTTTCGAAAACTATTGGGGTATTCCAGAAATACGCTAATTTTATAGATTTTACGGGGATTTTTGGGTGTAGAATTTGAAATTTTTCCTACGATTTGTAATAAATATTTGACGTTTTCTTATAGAATTGCTTCGAAATTGTGAGAATTGTTGGAATTACTTACAAATTGTAAAAATTGTTTAGTGCCTACGGGAACTACTGACATATTACAAGAACTTTTTGAACTAGTCTTTAACAGTTGTGTTAATTATATAGAACTTATGCTAATTACTTCCACATAGTAAGCATTTTTTTTGATAATTATGTCAGAACAGCGGGAATTGTTTAGGAAACTGTTACTGAATTCCAGAAATTGTAAGAAGCATTAGCTGACTTTTAAGTGGTACATGGATTTTTGTATTAGAAATTTCGTACGATTTGTAATAAATATTTGCTGATTCTCATACAATTGTTTCGAAATTGCTATAATTGTTGGAATTACTTACAAATTGTAAAAATCGTTTAGTGCCTACGGGAACTACTGGTAAATTACAAGAACTTTTTGAGCTAGTCTTTAAAATTTGTGTCAATTATGTAGAACTTATGCTAATTACTTTCACATAGTAAGCATTTTTTTTGATAATTATGTAAGAACAGTGGAAATTGTTTAGGAAACTGTTGCTGAATTCCAGAAATTGTAAGAAGCATTAGCTGATTTTTAAGTGGTACATGAATTTTTGTTGTAGAAATTTCGTACGATTTGTAATAAATATTTGGAGATTTCTCAATTGTTATAATTGTTGGAATTACTTGCAAATTGTAAAAATTGTTTAGTGCCTACGGGAACTACTGGTAAATTACAAGAACTTTTTGAGCTAGTCTTTAAAATTTGTGTCAATTATGTAGAACTTATGCTAATTACTTCCACATAGTAAGCATTTTTTTTGATAATTATGTAAGAACAGTGGGAATTGTTTAGGAAACTGTTGCTGAATTCCAGAAATTGTAAGAAGTATTAGCTGATTTTTAAGTGGTACATGAATTTTTGTTGTAGAAATTTCGTACGATTTGTAATAAATATTTGGGGATTTCTCATAGAATTGTTTCGAAATGGTTATAATTGTTGGAATTACTTATAAAATGTAAAAATTGTTTAGTGCTTACGGGATCTACTGGCAAATCACGAAAATTTTTTGAGCCAGTCTTTACCAGTTGTGTTAATTATGTAGAACTAGCATTTTTTTCGATAATTATGTAAGAACAATGGGAATTGTGTAGGAAACAATTCTATTAATTGTAAGAAACATTAACTGATTTATAAATTGTGCATGGATTTTTCGATGTAGAAGTTTCCTACGATTTGTAATAAATATTTGGGGATGTTCCATAGAATTGTTTCGAAATCGTGACAATTGTTCAAAAGTTGTGTGAATTATGTAGATGTATGTTAATTAGTTGAACATTGTAAACATTTTTGGTATAATTATGTAAGAATATTGGGAATTGTTTGAAAATTATGCGAGGAATTGATTACGAACTGTAGGAATTGTACAAAGTATTAGCTAATGAACAGGGTTTACATGGATTTCTGGATGTGAAATTTACTGCGATTTGTTATAAATATTTGGGGTTTTCCAAACAATTGTTTCGAATTTGTGAGAATTGTTCAAAAATTGTATGATTTATGTAGAACGTATGCTAATTAGTTGAACATTATCATCACTTTTGGCATAATTATGTAAGAATATTGGTAATTTTTTGAAAATTATGCGGAGAATTGATTAAGAACAGTGGGGATTGTTAAACAATAATAAGAGTTATTTAGGAAATTGTAACGCAATTCTAGAAATTGTGAGAAATATTAGCTAATTAATAGGTTTTACATGGATTTTTCGGTGTAGAAAATTGATGTTTTGGGATTTACTATTTAAAACGAAAAACTTTGTAAAATTTGTAAAGTGGCAAGATGTAATATAAATAGGTATACTCTGTAATAGAAAAAAAATTACACTCGCGGTAACTTTCTTAGTTATGGTAAAATTACGCAATGTATTTTTTTGCTATAGACAGGGGACACCCTGTATTATTTAAAATAGCGAACAAAACTGTAACACATACACCGATAACTTTGTGTTATAATCTTTAGTGGGTGTTTATAGATTATTCAATTGATATATTGTGTAAGAGCATACTATCTTAAAAACCTACCCAAAGGAAATTGATTTCGTTAAACATTAATTGTTGTTGAGAAACATTAATATGAAATAGTAAAATGCTACGCAATCACTACAAAGAAAAAGAAAAATTTCATTAAAATTTTTTTGGAGTCATAAATAGTGAAAAACTGAACATCAAATTGGAGCCAATCTCGAACCCGAACTTAGTTTTCTACCTGAATCTCCTTTTAAACTCGGATCTTAGTTTTGTGCACAAACCTTGTTTCAAACCTGGATCTGATTTTGAACTCGAACTGGTTTTCAATCCAAACCTCCCTTTAAACTCGCCGGAGTTTTGTGCATACACTCGGTTTCAAATTTGACCCCAAGCTCGAACTCAAACTTCCTCTTAAACTCGGACCTGAGTCTTGTGTGTACAACCCTGTTTAAACTTCCCAAATCTCGAATGTGATTTATATCCCGAACCTCTCCCGACTTGTAGTTTGTACATAAACTTTATTTGAAAATTGGATTCGATTTTGAACCAGAAATTGATTTGAAATCCGAACCTCTTTTCAAACATCCCTTGTGCTCAATTCCCGAATCAAACCTGGACCCAATTTTGAACCTGAACCTGGGTTTAAACCCGAATCTCCCTTCAAACTTGGACCTGGGTCTTGTGCACATATCCTATTTTAAACGTGGATTTGCTTTTAAGCTTGAACCTGGATTTAAACTGGAATCTCTCTTTAAACTCAGAGGTGAGTGTTGTGCCTAAAGCTGGACCCCCCATTTTATACTAAAACTAGGATTTAAACCCGAAATTCCCTTCAAACTCGGACTTGGCTCTTGTCCACAAACCCAGTTTTACAAATGAACCCTTTCTAAAAGGGACATTTGTTATTAAATCCGAACCTCCCTTAAAATTCCGTCCTGGGTCTTGTACACAATTCCGATGTTAAATCTGGACCTGATTTTGAACCTGGTTTTAACTTGAAAGTCCCTTAAAACTCGGACCTGAGTGTTGTGCGCAAACCCAAACCTGGATCAGACTTTAAACCAGAAATTGATTGTAAACCAGAATTTCCTTTTGAACTCGGACTTCTCTAAATTCAAACTTGGTTTTAAATGCGAACTTCTTTTAAATGTCGGATCTGGGTATTGTGCACAATTTCAGTATAAAACCTGGACCCGATTTTAAATCTGAACCTGGATAAACCAGAACCTCAAATGTCGATCCAATTTTGACCCCGAACTTTGTTTTAAATCCGAACTTGGTTGGACTTGATTTTGAACGTGAACCTGGTTTAAACTCGACAATCCCTTAAACTCGGACCTGAGTGTTCTGCGCAAACGCGGTTCCAAACTTGCATCCGATTTTAAACCAGAAATTGGTTTAAAACCCGAATTCCCTTTCAAAGTCGGACTGGGGTCTTGTCTCTACAAGCCCGGTTTCAAAAATGAACTCAAGTTTAAATTCAATCTTGGTTTTAACTCCAAATCTCTCTTAAAATTAGAACCTGGGTATTGTGCACAATTCCGATATTAAACCTGGACCCGATTTTGAATCTGAACCTGGATTTAAATCAGAACCTCAAATGTGGATCCAATTTTGCAACCGAACTTTGTTTTAAATTCGAATTATGTTTTAAATACGAGTATTCCTTCAAACTCGGACCTGGGTTTTGATTCCGGTATCAAACCTAGACCCGATATTGCACCTGAATATGGTTTTTAAACCCGAACTTCCCTTTAAATTCAGACTTTACTCCTGTGCGCAAACCCGGTTTCAACAATGAACCCAATTTAAAACTGAAATTTGTTTTTAAATCCGAGTCTCCTTTACAATTCCGATCGGGGTCTTGTGCACAATTCCGATATTAAACCTGGACCGGATTTTGAACTTGAAGCTGGTTTAAACTCGATAGTCCCTTGAAACTCAGACCTGAGTGTTGGGCGCAACCCCGGTTTCAAACCTGGATCAGATTTTAAAACAGAAATTGGTTTTAAACCCGAATTCCCGTTCAAACTTGGGTCTATCTACAAGCCGGCTTTCAAATATGAACCCAATTTTAAATTTAATCTTAATTATATATCCGAATCTCCTAAAATTAGAACCTGGGTACAATACTCAGGTTCTAATTTTAGGTATACCATTCCAGTATCAAACCTGGACCCGATTTGGAATCTGAACCGAGATTTAAACCAGAACCTCAAATGTGGATCCAATTTTGCAACCGTACTTTCTTTTAAATTCGAATTATGTTTTAAATACGAGTATTCCTTCAAAACTCGGACCTGGGTCTTGATTCCGGTAGCAAACGTAAACCCGATATTGAAACTGGACATTGTTTTAAACCCGAACCTCCCTTTAAACTCGGATTTGAGTCTTGTGCACGAACCCGGTTTCAAACCTGGACCCGAGTTTGAACCAGAAATTGGTTTAAAACCCGAACCTCCCTTGAAACTCGGATTTGAATATTGTGCACGAACCTGGATTCGATGTTGAATCAGAATTTGTGTTATACCCGAATCTCTTTTCAGATTAGGACTAGGTCTTTTGCACAAACTCGGTTTCAAACATAGACCCGATTTTGAAACTGAACATTGTTTTAAACCTAAACCTCCCTTTAAACTCGTATTTGTGTCTTGTGCACGAACCCGGTTTCAAATCTGGATCCGAGTTTGAACCAGAAATTGGTTTTAAACCTGAACCTCCCTTGAAACTCGGATTTGAGTCTTATGGATCCGATTTTGAATCAGAATTGATTTTATACCCGAATCTCTTAGATTAGGACTAGGTGTTTTGCACAAACTCGGTTTCAAACAGACCCGATTTTGAACTCGAACTTGGATTTCAACCTGAAAACGCGCTCTTGAGTCATGTGCACAAAGCTGGTTTCGAACCTGGACCCAATTTTGAACCAGACATTGGGTTTAAATCCGAAACTTCCGTGCAAGTTGGATCTGGGTGTTATATACAAATTTGAAATCGGGCTTGGTTTTAAATTCGTACCTGCTTATGGCATTCCTGGTTTCCAACCTGGAGTCGATGTCGACCCCGAACTGAGTTTTGAATCTAAACCTGGCTTCGATCGCAGACCTATTTTCAAATCTGAATCTGATTCCAGTCCCAATCATGTTTTCTCTCTGCCTTTTCGCTTCTATCTTTTAATTTAGTTGACGTATAATTCGCTATTTGCTGTCGTATCGTTTCTACTCTATTTTTTAAAGTTGTTGAGAACGCTTTATAAAACATAATTTAACGATCTATATGAATAGACAACATCAAAATTATTAAAGAGTTAATTTCTTTACAACTAAAAATATGTATAATATTTTATTACGTAAATAAAGTAAAGGTGAGAAATTACACGAACAAACTTTGTCCTGACAAATACATTAATTAAACATGGCATAAAGAGGTAAACTTTAACTATTTGCTTACAAATACGTAACTATCGTACGTGCATCTTTCATTAACCTCGTTTTAAATGTTACTGGCAAACTCACTAAATTTTTAAGCAAGATTCGCACCAGTGCTGGTTTGACGAATATAGTATTCAAAATTCGAAGCACTTTAACCGTTAAAATTAATTTACTGGAAAGTTTAAGTTTGCTGCTTGCTTCAAAGACAGGTGCTTTTATTCCTTCAATTCTACTGGCTATTATTACAGGTGTTTTGAATATATTCCATGCTTCAACTATCTCTACGTAAATTATTAGGATGGAAATAGGCTAAACATGACTGAGTAATTTCGTGTAATTGTAATTGAGCTTTTCGTACTCAACTCCTTAAGTTTTAAGAAAATTTGAATCACGAATATGTAATAGAATTATTATACCGGAAAACATGTTTTTTTAAACCGTAATATATTTTCGCGGTTTCTCTCTATTTTCGGCTTAGACCGCGTCGTTATTTGAGCACCACACCCAGCATTATCATGTAAGGCCCGACCGGTAGCTTGTCTGCCTTTACAAGCATTTGCTCTAGAAGTTTGAGCAATATTTGTTCGTAGGCCCTGTCTGCCTAAACAAGGCCAGGTGCTTAGATTATTTAAACCTTGGGGTGGACAAGGATTTGATCTTAATGTATTTTGTTTGCAAGACAACAATGAGATCACAAACTGCTAACAGCCATAAACCGATTAAGTATTATTGTTCTGGTAAACAAAATACATTAAGATCAAATCCTTGTCCGCCCCAAGTTCCGAGAGAGGAAATTCTAACTAAAAATGCAACCAAATGCATCATGAAACTCAGAAAATACTCTATAAACCATGCAGGCCTTAAGCAGTTCTAGATTGTTGTAAATCTAAATACAAGAGAAAGTACTGCCTGTAGAAAAAAAAAGGACTACGAATAGAATATGAGAATTATATTTGGTGGTCATCAATTTAAATTTAAATTAAGAAGAGTAACAAAGATCCCGTTTCTACACGCCATTATTTTAATACTTATCTTATTGAATCATCTAATGTTTGAATCTGTTACCGGTTTTAGAGGAAATGAAGGTTGCGCCCATATTAAAAAAACATTGCCGCTGCCTCAATTTAGAAGCTAGAAAATTTGATAAAAATCAATTTGTATAACATCGCAATGTATTATTGCAAGTTAGATTTTCAGAAAACATATGTTAAACTTCAGTCATGGGTTCTACATATTATTAAAATTTTTTTATGGATGACATTTTTAACAAACCTCGAGATCTCAATTTTCTTCAAAATCGACCCAACGTCTCGGAAGTAACAGCGATCACAGGTATAATTACGTGTGTACACAAATACCCACGGACAGACATTAAAAAACACTTTAGCATTCTGGATATCCAAAACAAGTATTTGTATCACAAACTCATATTCGTACACAAAATCAATACTTTCCCTTTGCTTTGGACAGAAGAAAGTAAAAACACAAATAATTCTGTTGTAAAACCTCTTAACCATCAAGAACCATGACCGTGCAGCACGCTAACCCAATTGATAATTAGCAATATCATTCTCGTGAAGATTTACAGTATGCGCAGTAGGTAATGATTGATGCGAATAAGAGAACTGTGCTTAAATGTATTAACAAAACTTGAAAAGGCAGAGCACCGGCATCGTCACAGAGATCCCATATCCTTAAGTATATTAGTCACTACCGTATTTCTGGAATTAACAGTTTTGTCGTTACCTACACTTACTACACTTTCAACAACCATGAAGTACGAGAATTAATTTCTTACCAATTGAAGTTTAAATCCGAACCTTCCTTTAAACTGCACAAACTTGAATTCAAACTTGGACCCAATTTTGAACCCTAGTTATGGTTATAATCAAGAACCTTCCTTCAAACTCGGACCTGAACCTTGTGCATAAACCCAATTTTATAGTTAAACTTAATTTTTTACCCGAACTTGGTTTTAATCAGGAACCTTCCGCCAAACTCGGATCTGAGTCTGTACACCTCGATTTTGAACCTGGGCCCAATTTTGGACCCGAACATGGATTTAAACTAGAATCTCCCTTTAAACATGGATGCCAGTGTTGTCCGCAAACCTAGTTTGACATTGACCCGATTTTGAACCAGATTGGTATTAAACCCGAACCTCCTTCTAAACTCGAACGCGAATCCAATTTTACACATAGACCCGATTTTGAAGGGAACCTTTCTTCCAACTCGGATGTGAGTCTTCTGCATAAAGCTGGTTTGTAATCTGGATAAGATTTCAAGCCAGAAATGGATTTTAAACCCAAACCTCCCTTCAAACTCGGATTTCAGTGTTGTGCGCCATTCTGCACCCGCTTTTGAACCAAAAATTAGTTTTAGACCCGAATTTCCAATCAAACTCCGATCTGGATCTTATCAAATATGGACCGAAGTTTGAAACCAAACTTTGTTTTCAAATCAAACTAGGTTTTAAACCCGAATATTTCTTCATACTCTGTCCTGGGTCTTGATTTCGGTATGAAACATATACCCGATATTGAACCTAAACCTGGTTTTATACCCGAACCTCTTTTTAAACTTGGATCTATGTCCTGTGCGCAAACCCGGTTTCAAAGCTGGACCCTATTTGGAACCTGAAATTGGTTTTAAACCCGAACCTCGTTTTAAACTCGGACCTAAGTCTTGTGCGCAAACCCGGTTTCAAAACTGAACCCAAACCTGGATTTAAACTAGATTCTCCCTGTAAATTCGGATGTCAGTGGTGTGCGCAAACCTGGGTCCGATTTTGAACCAGAAATTGGTATTAAACGCGAACTTTCTTCTAAACTCGAACTTAAGCCTTGTGTGCGAACCCAGTTTCAAACATGGATCCGATTTTGAAGTGGATCTCCGTTCCAATTCGAACAATGTTGTGCACAAAGCTGGTTTGTAACCTAGATCAGATTTTAAGCCAGAAATTAAGTTTAAACTCAAATGTCCCTTCAAACTCGGACTTCGGTCTTGTACACAATCTTGGAGCCGATTTTGACCAAAAATTGGTTTTAAACCCGAATTTCCATTCATACTCCGATGTGGAACTTGTCCACAAAAGAGGTTTCAAATATGGACCAAGTTTGAAACCGAACTTTGTTTTAAATTCAAACTAGGTTTTAAACCCGAATATTTCTTCAAACTAGGCCCTGGATCTCGATTCCGGTATGAAACTTATACCCGACATTGAACCTAAACCTGGTTTTATACCTGAACCTCTTAAACTCGGATCTGAGTCTTGTGCGTAAACCCAGTTTCAAACATAGGCTCGATTTTGCACCCGAACCTGGATTTAAATTCGAATCTCACTTTAAACTGGGATGTCAGTATTGTGCGCAGACCTGCACCCGATTTTCAACCAGAAATCGGCATTAAACCCGAACCTCCTTTTAAACTCGAACCTGAGTCTTGTGCGCCAACCCAGTTTCAAACATGGACCCGATTTTAAAGCCGATCTCCCTTCCAACTCGGATTTGGGTTTTGTGGACAACGCTGGTTTGTAACCTGGACCAGATTTGAAGCCAGAAACTGATTTTAAACACAAATCTCCCTTCAAACTCGGACTTGAGTCTTGTACGCAATCCTCGACCCATTTTGAACCAGAAATTAATTTAAACCCGAGTTTCCCTTCAAATTCGGATCTGGGTCTTGTCCACAAACGATGTTTCAAATATAGACCCAATTTTGAAACCGAACTTGGTTTTAAACTCGAATATTCCTTCTAACTGGGTTAAACGCGGAGTTTTGTTTGCAAAGCCGGTTTAAAACAGACCCGATTTTGAAGCGTACATTATACATGCTGGTATATTAGTTTACAGGGTGGTTGATTATACATTTTTCTTTAAATATCTCCTTCAGACTAGATCAACCCAAAAATATTTTTCCATTATCTTAAATAGTTTTTCTTGTTCTAGAAAACTTCTTAATGAAGAAAATTGTTATTAGAATACTGAAGAGCCGCGAACGCAGAAATATCTTTTATGGAATACCCTATGATTTTACCATAATTTGAATGATTATTAGTTCTGAATACAACCTTGTGTAATCCCGTTAACTATAAACCTGGCCACCAAGGTCGCCAGATCTTACACTATTAGATTTATTTCGAATGTAGTACAAGCCACTGAATATAATACAGTGGACCATTTAGAAAATGGGAATTCAGCAAACAACAACTACGACCTCAAAGGTAAATAAAAATAATGATGAATGCTTAACATTAACTAGCAAACACGGTGTCATCATTTTTGTGTTCTGGTATTTTACGTAGTGTGACAATGTTTCCGTTCTTTGTGCTAATAATCTTTTTGTTATTGTGATCTTATATTTACCAAAAAATTAAAAAAAAACATGTTGTTGTACCCAGATTTTATGTTACTGCAAAGAACAAACGATGTGTGATAAAGAAATATTTTGCGTTGGTCACCTTCTGTTTTTCTTGTGACACTTTTCTTGGCTGAGGAGTAGGATAGAGCACGTAAAACTGTTTCAGATAACAGAAAATAATTTTTAAATACCTCCATTTTAAACTAAATGTTTAGTGTGGACAAAAAACTCAACCACCCTGTATATAGAGCGCCTTAAAGGCAATTTTAAGCTTGGAGACCTCGCAAACGCTAAGAGATAAACATTCGGTTAACGAGAACAATTGTTTATCATCTCAAGAGCAATCAGGAATCAAATTAAAATTGTTTAAATTTTGTTTAATTAACAATATGAGCTGAAAAAATCGTAAATGTTAGTGTTCATTTTTTGCCTATAATTGCGTATATTTTACGTATAATAAAATATTAATTAGGTTATTATCAACTACGCCGCAAGCAGTATTGACATAATTATGGCGCTTTTTATGCAGATTTCTAATCGGTAATTAAATTTTATAGCTCGTTAAATTTACGAGATATTGATATTAATTTTGTGTTCTTAATCGAAGGTGGTCATGCTATCATTAAAAAGAGGTGTTTTGCGCTTCTAATAACACAAGGTTGCTAAAAAGCTTACTATCGATTCTATGGAACTAAGCCACCCCACCTGAAATGTTTATAATCAGGGCCGGTTTTAGGCTAGAGCAACGTAGGCGACTGCCATCGGCGCCTAAAGGCAATAGGCGCCATTGCACCGTTTTATCATTTTAAAAGATGTTAATATTGTTGACAGCCTCCTTAAAATAATTATTACCATAAATTGAATATAATTGAATCGCCGCGAATATTTCAAATATTTTCATTTTGTAGTGTGTGAATAAATAAAATAATTAGATATTTTGCAATGATCGACCGAATCGTTTCTAGTCTACACAAGATTCTAGATATCTTTACTCTTTTATTTATTGATACTTTCGGCTGTTTGGCACTAACATTATTTGGTTTTACTGGTTATTTTTCAAATTTGTTTATTGACGCACTGTATAATCCAAATAAAGTTCTCAGTTTATGGTTATAGGGCTAAGAACTTAATATTTCCCGAAAACTAGAGCTTAATGTATTTTTATCACTACTTCCCAAATGTTTAAGTGGTATTCATTCCTTGCTGCAATGACACCCCGAAGTATACGCACAAAACGGCAAAGTAATCTCTAAAGCAGTTAAACATTCTAAAACCTAAAAAATCTACTCTTTGCGTCTCAAAAATTGTGTAACTTCTTTATTTTAATAAAATATTTAAAATAATGCACCGTTTGTTCTTATAAGAAACACGAATATCTAAATAAAACAGGGGCTTAGAAACAAAAGATTAGTTCGTAAATTATTTATTTTTATAAATATTACCAGAGTACAATATTATTAACTGATAATAGACGAGGCTTCTTCACTTGAAACCCATCTTTGATCAACTTAGTCTTGAAAACAAATGTAATCATTCAAATGACGTTTGTTAATGTTAGATGTGTTTGTAAGCAACACATTAATAAGTTTCTGGCGTTTGAATTTGATTCTGACTTTTAAAACTTCAATTTTGAAATGGCGTTTGTTGTTGAAAATCCGCCCAAGTTTGATCAGCGTGCGGTCCTACAATTTTTATGCGCTGAGGATGTGCAGTCATTGAAGATTCATACGCAGCAGTGTGTGGAAATGCATGTACTGCGTATCCAACTGTGAAGGAATGGTACCCAAAATTCAAGAAGGGAAAAGAGGAGACTATGGAAGAGCCGCGACCAGGTGCACGGTGTACTGCATTAACAGAAAACAACATGGCGTGTGTGGAAGGCCTTATTAGAGAAAATCGTAGAATTTAATTTAGAGTAATTACAGAAATAGTTGGTGCGAGTGTAGGGTCTATCCATAGTATTGTTCGTAACCTGGTTTACAGCAAAGTTTGGTCGCAATGGATTCCTCGTTTCTTGTCTAATGAACAAAAATGCTTGCGAATGGGCTTCTCTGCAACACATCACAGACTATAGGCAAAATGGTTATGACTTTCTTCTGTCAATAGTTGATGGTGACGAAACTTGGTGCCATCCAGTAAGTTATCGTCGATGCAGTGGAAACATTCAAGTTCACCACCGCCGAAGAAGTTTTAAGCACAACCTTCTGCAGGCTAGGTGATGTTAACTTCTTTTTCGACCATGAAGGACCCTTGTTGTTAGAGTTAAAAGAAAATCTTCAACGAAAGAAATGGAGGGTTTTAGAGCATCCACCCTATAGCCGGAATCTATCGCCTTGCGATTTCCATATTTTTGGACCGCTGAAAAAGGCGTTAAAAGGTCGGCATTTTGAGTCTGACGCAGAAGTACAGGAATTCTATGAGCGGAGTATACGTTGGATAGTAAAAAATGGGTTAGGTGCCTTAACTGTGACGATAATTATATTGTTAAACACACATTTTGTGAGATGGAAATTTTTAGGTGTTTCTGATGTAGGTATTTCGGCAACCTAGAAACGAATTTAAAACAGAATTTTTAGTAACAGGCATTTATATTTTGCAAGTATGCAGTATATGCATATTGCGTCACTTTGTGTAATGCATCAGCATTGACGAATATACCGTATTAAGACAAATTCATTCCTTTCTATTACGTGCAAGAAGTACGCACCAAATCAGATATTGTGCATTAGTAGACATTTACCGGCGTATGGAGTTACTGCATTTCCCACGTCGTGCCGCGAAACATCGTTACTAACGTGTTTGTGTTATACGTACTTGATTTATGTTTATTACTGTACCGTGATTGACTGTGAATTAACAAGTAAGTACAATGCCTAGGCACTGTGTAAATAATGTCAATAGTTTTTGTTATGTGCGTGGGAAACTAACTTCTAAATCGCAAAAACGTACTTTTAACCCACTTGTACGAAGAGCTTGCGAACTTTATTTCGGAGGTAAAGTACGAGATCAAGATCAGTCATAGGCTCCTCACATATGTTGTAAGACTTGTGAAACATTGTTAACAGGTTGGTTGAAAGGTACAAAACGTAAAATGCGCTTTGCAGTACCAATGGTGTAGAGAGAACAGAAAGACCATGCCACAGATTGTTACTTTTGCCTCACTAACATACTGGGCATCGGACCGAAGTCCAAGCATACTGTGCAGTATCCCAATTTACCATCAGCTTTACTGCCCGTCGAATATCCTCCTTTCCCAAATCCACCAGAATCTTGGAGTTTGGACGAAGAAGAACCTGAAAGCACCGGTGTTCCTACTAATGATATGCAATTCGCACAGGAAATAGACAATGATCCACTATTTCAAGCACCAGAATGTTCAACAGAACCACATCTGATTTCACAGGCTGAACTGAATGATTTAGTTCGAGATTTGAAACTAGCAAAATCACAGTCAGAACTTCTAGCATCGAGATTAAAGGGATGGAATCTCCTAGAAGGTGACGTACTCACTTCCGAAAACGTCAAAAAGGACTTCCACATTGTTTCGCTCAATAAGGGACTTTGGTTTATTGCACGGATGTTGACAACTTATTTTACGCATTAGGACAGAAACATGAACCATGTAATTGGCGCCTATTTAATAGATTCTTCAAAACTTAGCTTAAAAGTAGTTTTGCTTCACAACGGCAATTAATACCCTCTGTACTATAAGGATCTGGTATGATACCAGATTCTAATATTAAAATTGAAATGAGCTTTTGGGAGAACGTGTTTGTTTATTGAATGGAAAACGGTAACTTAGTAAACAATAACAAAAACATATCCACCCCAAACAAGGCAACCCTATAAATGTAGTGCACGCGCACTACAGTACCGGCTCATGCCGTTCATATGAAGGAATCATATGAGAATATGCGATACCTGCTAGAACACATCCGTTAAATGACTATGAGTGGTCAATCTGTGGAGACCTAAAAGTGATAGCGATTCTTTTTGGAATTCAGCTGGGGTATACAAAATACTGTTGTTTCCTGTTTGATTGGGACATCCGTGCACGAGATCGTCACTATATATAGAAGGAATGGCCACTATGTCAAGCACTAACTCCGGGTCAAAATAATATTACCAACGAACCACTGGTTGATCCTAAAAACGTATTTCTACCACCACTGCATATTAAATTGGGCTTAATGAAAAATTTCGTTAAAGCACTAGATCGGAACGGAAGAGGGTTCTTGTGTCTGAAACAGAAATTTCCGAGAGTTAGTGCGGCAAAAATTAAGGAGGGCATATTTGTGGGACCACAAATACGAGAAGTAATGAAAGATGGCAAATTTGACAACTTGCTGAATGAAATTGAACTAACAGCATTTTACGACAGTTGTCACCAATTTTCTTGGAAAAGTCAAAGCTAAAAATTACAAAGATCTTGTGACTGAATTACTTAGTGCCTACAGAGAAATGGGATGTAACATGTCTTTAAAAATTCACTTTCTGGACGCTCATCTCCATTATTGCCGGAAAATTTGTCGTAAGCGACGAACATGGAGAACGGTTTCAGCAAGACGTTGCAACCATGGAAAAGCGATACCAAGGCAAATGGAGTCCTAGTTTGCTGCTGGACATTAATCCATGCTGCCCCAGAGACCAAATATCGCCGTAAAACATCCGCAACAACATTTTGAAGCAAGTGCAACATTAAGAACATACCGATATTCGTATATTTCCGTATAACGCGCAACACTTCGTAGCAAATATAGTGTGGGTGATAGAGAAAATCCAAGGTCATTTTCTGCTTTCTGGGAAATTTTATATAACATATGCCATGTTTTATCCATTTCATAAAAAAAAAGTTGATTTTTGTCTACCAGTGTTATTTGAAATTAAATTTTTTATAAAGCAAAGATGGGTTTCAATTGAGCACACCTCGTAGTTAGGTAGGCGGCCCTGCTTATAACAACACATTTGAAATAAATGAACATTTAATATATCTAATCATTTTGTAAACAGGTAAGTAAGTAAGCAACAATTTCAAACACGTGCTTACTTATTAATTTAATACTTGATAATTAGCGGGTGTGTTGGCAAAATTCATCTTTTATGGTAACGGACGTTGCGGCACCTGCAAAATAACGTTAATTTCTTTAAAATATCCATATCCTGTGGGCCCACCTTGTACTTATAAAGTGCTCGGAATATTCCATTAAGTAACTACTGTTAAATATGCATGCGAAACATTGATACGTATTTGTGATGCAATTTTATGCTCACCTACGTGGTTTTAACGTGGATTTATAATTACGGAGTTTTCACAACTTATGCATGTTGGATGTCCTTGCAGATTTTCGTGATCGCAAACAGAAATCAATGAGTTGATCGTTGTCTGCAACAATAGAAAATAACCTTGGAACGTAAATAATAATATGACAACATTGCATATGCACATATAAATAGACAAAACTATTTAGGTTTTTTATGTAGGCGTATGTATGTAAATATAAACAGAAAAAATATTTCACAACGACCTTGATTACTCTTATTTTGTATGACGCGAGACATCTACCACTTGCATCCATATTTGCAGGGATTGGATTAATCCAAAACAGCAGAGTGCGGGGTATAATTTTGCGTGGAATAGATACTTTATTTTATATACATAGACACACAGATCGATTAAAAAGCGACTGATTTCATTTCATGCAAAAAAAGTATTTCAAATGGAAAATATTCCTGTTAGGAGGAATGCTTAAATTTAAACAGACATTTATTTAGAAAAAGGATATTAAAATATTACAACGATGAAAACTATATTATTTTTTGATGCACTTGCGCCACCGATCTGCAAGCTTTTGAATAATTTAAGTTGCATGTGTAACCACTCTTGAACAGCTTCGATAACATCGATATTTAACTGAAATCTTTATCCGGCTAAAAATTCTTTTAATGGGCCAAACAAATTAAAATGGGATGGAGCAAGATCAGGACTGTATGCTGCATGCGAAAAAGGTCCCATTGAAGTTAGTTTATGGTTTCAATTGTTCTTGCAGCGGTATGAGGGCAAGCATTGTCTAGAAGGAAACAAACAGAACTTTGTCTTCTCTTCCATTTGTCCCCGATCACTTGCTTCACTTTATCGCGCAAAAGCGTCGAATAATAGTCTGCATTAGTTGTACGTTCTGTAAGTGAATCCACAAAGAGCATCCCTTCAGAATTAAAAAGAAATCTGTCACTTTACCAGCTGACAACACAGTTTTGCTTTCTTTGGATTTGGAGATGTGGTTTCATAACACAGCAAGTTTACACGTTTTGACTTAGGAACAAATTGATGCACCCAGGTGTCATCAGTTGTCACACTCGAGTTCTAAAATTTATCTCCTTTCCTCTCATATCGCTGTAGTAAAGAAGAAGCAATTTGCAAACGATTCGACGTTTGTTCTTCGGTCAACAAGTCCAGAATCCAGTTGGCACTAATTCGGATATTTTAACTTGTTTTTGTCATGTCTTCAACACTTCCGACGCTAATTTGATTATTATGCGCTGTTCCATGCTGCAATGAACAGCAGTCTTCGACATCGTAACTGTAACTGTCAAAATAATATTATGGCGGAACAATTGCCATAGATATGTTAAAAATAGTCACGGCCAACCTTTAATGAGATCTAGTGCTGCAATATTTCCCAATACTGCTTCGACAACTATGAGTTTTAAATCTCTAAACATTCACAACTTAGCGCTGAGGAGAAGCACGTAGCATATAAGGATTCGGTTGTCCAGTAGTAGGAGGAAAGCATTTTATTTAAAATTTTTGATTGGTGAACTTGTTTAATTTTCAACTAAAAGCAAAATTTATATAATTAAATTTAGATTATATGATTATGTTAAAACTCTGATCAGCGTTTTCATGAACAAAAATTACACATTTTTATACGAAAATAATGAGCAAAAATATTCATTATAGATAGGTTATGATAGTAAATATATAGTATTATATAGTAAATTGAACAAAAAAGAAATTTAATTAATGACATTGGTTTTCTTATGTCTGATTTTTTAAACAAAATATATGGGGGTTATTGTGAGTATTGCCTATTTTTGCATTTCCGTATTTTCTCATTAACTTGCTTTTAATCCAGCAAATATCTTGATGAAATCCATAATATCGCTAACATCAATATATGGACAATATGGGTAATATAAGTTATATCAATATAGATTATATTAATATACGGACTATGTTAATTATACAGATTACGAATATATGGAATGCAGATTGTATCGATTAGATAAATAGATTATATGGATTGTAGAGATTATATTGATTAAGGAAGGTATGCAGTTTATGTAGGGTATACAGAGAATGTAGAACAAGTATATTATGCAGATTACGTAGATTATATAGATTATGTAGAATATGCAGATTATGTAGAATATGCAGATTATGTAGAGTATGCACCGTATGTAGACCATGCGATGATGCAGATTATTTAGATTATATATATTTTATAAGTTTTGTATAATATTATATTATTAATATATATATTATGTAGATAATGTAGAGTATGCAGATTATGTAGAGTATGCTGTGTATGTAGATTATATACTTTATGTAGAGTATGCAGAGTAGTATGTAGACCATGCGAATTATATA
>JABXWE010000516.1:0-121999 GCA_014611495.1 Limonius californicus | reverse complement strand
AATCTAGAGATCTTGACTTTAAACTGGAGCACTCGATTTATAAATGGAGATGCAGACTTTAAACTGATGATTATCAATTAGAGAATTTAATGTCGTTGACTAACTCTAGCCTTAAATAGCCAAGAGTAGGATTTTATTCTCAAGAACTGTTGTTGTAAAAATTACAGACCACAGTTTCAAAATCGATATTTGGATTTGAATCTAGAGATCTTGACTTTAAACTGGAGCACTCGATTTATAAATGGAGATGCAGACTTTAAACTGATGATTATCAATTAGAGAATTTAATGTCGTTGACTAACTCTAGCCTTAAATAGCCAAGAGTAGGATTTTATTCTCAAGAACTGTTGTTGTAAAAATTACAGACCACAGTTTCAAAATCGATATTTGGATTTGAATCTAGAGATCTTGACTTTAAACTGGAGCACTCGATTTATAAATGGAGATGCAGACTTTAAACTGATGATTATCAATTAGAGAATTTAATGTCGTTGACTAACTCTAGCCTTAAATAGCCAAGAGTAGGATTTTATTCTCAAGAACTGTTGTTGTAAAAATTACAGACCACAGTTTCAAAATCGATATTTGGATTTGAATCTAGAGATCTTGACTTTAAACTGGAGCACTCGATTTATAAATGGAGATGCAGACTTTAAACTGATGATTATCAATTAGAGAATTTAATGTCGTTGACTAACTCTAGCCTTAAATAGCCAAGAGTAGGATTTTATTCTCAAGAACTGTTGTTGTAAAAATTACAGACCACAGTTTCAAAATCGATATTTGGATTTGAATCTAGAGATCTTGACTTTAAACTGGAGCACTCGATTTATAAATGGAGATGCAGACTTTAAACTGATGATTATCAATTAGAGAATTTAATGTCGTTGACTAACTCTAGCCTTAAATAGCCAAGAGTAGGATTTTATTCTCAAGAACTGTTGTTGTAAAAATTACAGACCACAGTTTCAAAATCGATATTTGGATTTGAATCTAGAGATCTTGACTTTAAACTGGAGCACTCGATTTATAAATGGAGATGCAGACTTTAAACTATGATAATCAATTAGAGAGTTTAATGTCGTTGACTAACTGCAGCCTTAAATAGTCAAGAATACGATTTTATTCTCAAGAACTTTTGATGTAAAAATTACAGACTACAGCTTGAAATTAGATATTTGGATTTCAATCTAGAGATCTTGACTTTAAATTGGAGCACTCGATTTACAACTGGAGACTGGGTTCAAACAGAAGATTTTGATTTGGGTGTCCTTGAAGATCATAGTTTTAAACTCGATTGCTTCTGATCTAAACACTGCAGACCTGTTTTCAATTCCAGGTTATTATAAAGTTTGACTTAAGATTTAAGACTTTGATATAAATTTGCGATATCGGCTTCAAACTGAAGTGGAAATTTGAATTTCGGTGACTAAAATCTGCTACCGAAACATAAGAAGATTTTCTGATTTGCGAGATCTGAATTATAAACTTGAGATCTTGACCATAAATTAAAAAATTCGAATTACAGCTTGAGATGTCTACTAGAAATTTATGATTTTGAATTTCAGATTTTACTGTGGAAACTCGAAATATAGCCAAAAATATACCGCGTTAACGGTCATAATGTATTCATACAATTATAATGTATTTTACATTTTCCCTGAAAGTTTATTACAGCTTTCTTTAACTATACGTTATTTTAATGTGCATGAAATACACGTTTTCAATACGTTAATTTGAAATGATTGATATCCGGCAAAAATTTAGAAAATGGCTATTCTGGATTAGTTTAAATGCCTAGTATATAGTAATTACTTAAACCGGTCTAAAATTAGGTGAATGTGTTTTAGTTTGCAGGCAATTTTAAGACATTAGCAACAGTTATAAATAACCTTAAATTCCTTACAATCTATAATTACAGAAAAATAACTAAAATTAAGATGCTATTAATTCGTTCGGGTATTTGTGTTATTTAATATATTTATTAACATTAATTAACTACGAAATACTAGTAGCGGTGATTAGCAACAAGTACAGCAAAAATATATAAAAAATTAAGAGGCTTATTTAGTAATATCTATATAAATAACTAGGAAAGACATTTATAACATTAACTAAGAATATTTTAAACCTTGTCCTTTATCGCGATGGATATTATGAAATTTAAAATGCAAATTATAATTTTAGTTAGCATTAAACGTTATAGCGGAAAATAACATTTAATATTTGTTTCCAAAGTAATTATAGGTGAAAGCGATTGTTTACGTAATTTACTTGCTTTCAAAAATTAATGGAATTTAATTTCTATTCTATTCAACCAGCTGCGGCGTATTTGAAATCAATGGCTATTTCTGCCTGTTTAAAATACAAAGGAAATTTAAATTGATTTGGAGTAGCAATTTCCTGTTCGCTTATAAGTCAAAAACTACATTCTGAAAACTTTAAAGCGTGATTGTGGTTACGACCTGTTTAATAATCGTCGTTAACTACGACCGGAATAATTTTACTAGGTATGTAACATTTACTGCTTTAAACGTAAATCTTTCAAAAGTTTCTAGTTCACGTACTATTAAATTTGCATTTACCATAAGCTAGTCTTCAAGATTGGGTTTCCATAATAAGGCCAGAAAAACGATTACATCCTTTCGAAGCACCCTGTATGCAGATTACTTCTGATCCATTTATTTTCAAGTGCTCATCGCTTACCAGTGGTAGCGATCTTGTCTTCTAAGCCTGCGTTGCACGTTTTGAAATACCACAGACATAGAGTACCTACAGCTTAACGTGGGCTCCGAACTACGGGAAGTGTAAACACTACTACTCCAGCGAAGATTTATTAGGCACAATGCCTCACTGGTTTGCAATTGCCTTGCGACGGAAAACGGCCGTTTAAAATCCGATGGAACCCAGGACCTTCAGGGTAGAAGTCTAAGGCGCTAACATCTAGCCCACGGCCGCCGCCTGGTCCATTTAATAGTCATCATTACCAGCAACACGAATATTTTCACTAGCTCAAATTTGGCGTTTAAACTTGAATCGTTCCAAAATTTGGTGGCGCGGGGGCAACTATAATAGCATTTACAATAAACTAGTCTTCAATATCCGTTTTCCATAATGAAGCCAGGAAAGTGATTACATGTTTCCAAAGCACCCTGTAAGTGATTTACAGATTACTTCTGCTCCATTTCTTCTTAGAGTGCTTTATTTCTTACGAGACGTAGCGATCTCCTCTCCTATGCCTGTGTTAAGTATTTTGAAGTGCCCCAGACATAGAGGATCTACAGCTTAGCGTGGGCTCCGAGCCACGGGAAGTGTAAACACTTCTACTTCCGAGAATACTTACTAGGCAGAATACCACTCCGGTTTGTGATTGCCTTGCCAGGAAAACGGCCGTTAAAAATCTGATGTTCCTGATATATTTAATAATGATCATTACCAACAACAAGAATATCTTCGCTAGCTCAAATTTGGCTTAAATCTTTCAAAATGTTTTGGCTTAGGTACTAATAACGAAGCCCCAATATATATATAAATATATAATAATTGGTTCTTTCCAAACACCCTTCATGTTATTTGCAGCTTGTTTTTATCCATTAATTAATCATCATTAACATCAACCGAGAATTGTTTTCACTAGATGTGATGTTTAAGCTCAAATTCATCGATATTTTCTGGGTTAGGCGCTACTATATTTGCATTTACCATAAACCAGTCTTCAGCATTGGTTTTCCATAACGAAGCCGGAAAAATAATTGGTTCTCTTCCAAGCACCCCGCGTTCTATTTGCAGATTGATTATGACCCGTTTAATAATCATCTTGACACCAATAACAGACATGAACAAAGTGACGCAATTTGAAATTTTAATTGGCTGCCAAATACAGCAATCACCCAGGATCTGCTCGGCCAAACAAAAATAACGCTGTCGATAATTTAACTTCATCAAATAATTAGTTAGTTGGACCAATCAATCGATCAATCAGACGAGTAGACATCCAGTATTATCTAAGGCCGTCAGTTTCACGGACGACGCCAACTGAGACCGCGAGCAAATTCGACATGGCTGAATAGACAAGCAGACAGTTTCGGCGTCTTATAACAAACCTATCGATCTCCCTTATTTCGAACTAATCCCCTAGAATTTAGTGACAGTTAGTTGAGTACCCTAATTGGAAATTTACCCTCCCTTATAACACACCCGTGTGATATTTAAACCCTGGCCCTAAATATTTCAGCATACAATCGCTGCAAATTGCACTTTCCCGATGGCAACTTTCGAACCCCCTCGCTTTTTGTTCATTTCAGCACAAAACTAGGATTTTAATGCCGATCGGGGGCTGAAATAGAAGTCTTTCAAAGATACCCGCAGTGACATTTTTAAAGAACTCTTGACAAGTCTCGGAATTTTTTTATAAAGAATTACAAGGGAAAAGCTGCAATAAATCCAGATTTCAAAGTTGTTGAAAGATTTATGAAATATAAAAGGCTGAAACTCTGTGCAGTTTAACAGGGCTTGGGAAGTCTCGACTCTGTATCGATTATCAATAAAGTAAAAATGTTTCCATTAAATTATAAGCTTCTGAGAACTCTTTCAAAACTCGCGTTTGGATAAATAATATTAATAAAACGTCTTCCATTGCAACTAAAAAATCAAAAATGTAAATTAAATTAAAATGTGGCTCAAATAAGTTATTGCCCATAAATGTCTGATTTAAAAGCCAGATCTTAAAGAAAAAAATTCGAAACTTTAAAAGAGATAGAAATAACTCTGTTTGTAAACGCCCCAGCCCCAGATGTAGGATTAAAGTTTCCAGACGTTCATATTTATGACTTCAGGAAATCTTGTAATATTAAATCAAACAGTATGAGGACTACTTCCAGCGCTGATTAAACTTGCTGCAAGAAAATTAAAATTTACAAAACGACTTAAGTGGGTGTTGCATGAAATATGCGTTGTAAATACGCCGAGCGGACTTTTCCAAATTAAAAATGGATGCGATAGGAAAACATCACTATTTAAAAACGGTTTACGTGTTAGACACATTCAAGTGGGTTATCTCTATTTAATTACTCACGAATTAGTAGCTTTTAAATATATACAGATGCATTTGCTTTTAAAATGTATCTTAAATGTACATACTTAATAACAGCAATGACTTTTAGATAAATCTAATGTTTGGAAAATTTTAGCCGCCTTAAATATCTCCACAAATAAATAACCAACACAGACACGTTTAGAAAATGGATCAAAATATCCAACTTCCAACAATTACAAATCTACATTTAATTTAGAATTAGAATGTAGTCATAGGAATTCCGGGTTTAGATCTACTTTGAGTTTTAAAGTAAACTTATAGAATAAGAGGGGATAGAGAAAATATTAGATTCGCCAGTACTTAGTTCTAGAATCTGAAATTATTTTCATTTCGTACCTATCTAATTATCTTTTTGTCAACACACACCGGAAATGCAATATGATAACTGTTTTCTGTCCTCGTAAGAAAATAATAAACATTAAGAACAAATAGTTCGAAAGATTGAACTGTCAACTTAATCCCATTTAATATATTTAATTCTGACACTTAGTTTGGTAGTTTCTTTAAAACAATAATTATGAGGTGTGTTCAATTAAATCTCATCTTTGCTTTATAAAAAATGTATTCAACAAACATAATTACAAATAATTACCGTCACAGTTAAGGCACCTATCCCATTGTTTTACTAACTGATGTATAAAGACCGGATTTTAAGCACTTTTGCTTCCGTTAAATTTTAAAAGCAGCAACGA
This sequence comes from Limonius californicus, assembly GCA_014611495.1. NCBI lineage: Eukaryota > Metazoa > Arthropoda > Insecta > Coleoptera > Elateridae > Limonius > Limonius californicus. Next base: position 116,212 of record JABXWE010000516.1, on the reverse strand, counting down.
ACGGTTTTGAAATTTGCACGAATGTCATAAACACAAGCAATTTGAATCATATTTGTTGCTGCTTTTCCTCCTTTTTTTTTGAAATTTTTGCTTATTTTTTGATTTAGTGCTTATTTCGGACTTATTTTGGAAATTGTACCCAGGACCTTCAGCGTAGAAGTCTAACGCGCTAACCTCTAGCCCACGGCCGCCTCACATCGGATTTTTAACGGCCGTACACCTTTGCAAAGTGATGGTACACCAGCGAGGTATTCTGCCTAGTAAATATTCTCTGGAGTAAAAGTGTTTACACTTCCCGTGGTTCGGAGCCCACCTTAAGCTGTAGGTCCTCTGTGTCTGTGGCACTCTAAACGCGCAACACAGGCACAGGACAGAAGATCGCTACGTCTCGGAAGAGATAAAGCACTCTAAGAAGAAACAAACTGTTAAAAAACAGTTTTCAGTGAAATAACGCGTTGAATTTAAATACTTAATGCCGTAAAATTAGAATGCTACAACAAACGACACTTGCTAGTCTTGAGACTGGAAACAGCACCTGATTGATTTTAATTTGTATTTTTACTGTGTTTATAAAAAGATCTATATAAAAATTGCTACCTATTTTCTTAATTACTTACTGCTTTTTTGAAGCTTTTTTGGCATAAGCTGTGCTTTTTTTTTTGTAAAATAATGTGCTTTTTTAAGCACTTTTTTTCAGTTAGAAGGTGCTTATCTGTCCGGTCTTTGCTGATGTATACTCTGCTCATAGAATTCTTGTGGCTGCTGATTGAAGAAAACTTCCACAGCTTTCTGTACTTCTGCGTCAGACTCAAAATGCCGACCTTTTAACGCCTTTTTCAGCGGTCTAAAAATAAAAATATAGAAATCGCAAGGCGATAGAACGGGGCTATAGTGTGGATGCTCTAAAACCCTACAGTTCTTTCGTTGAAGATTTTCTTTTACCACATTACCAACATGTGGCCTAGCATTGTCGTGCAGCAAAATGACCCCAAGCGTAAATTTTCCTGGACGTTTCCGTCCTATTGCTTGATGAAGCTCGTTCAAAGTTTCTTTGTATAGATTTGCATTGACATTTACTCCAGGTTCCTTAAACTGTATCAACAAGGATCCCTCATAGTCGAAAAAAAATGTTAACATCATCTTGCCTGCAGAAGGTTGTGTTTTACACCTCTTCGGTAGAGGTGAACTTAAATGTTTCCACCGCATCGACGATAACTTACTGGGTGGCTCGTAGTAATGGCACCAAATTTCGTCATGAGCAACTATTGACAAATGAAAGTCGTCACCATTTTGCCTATAGTCTGTGAGGTGTTGCAGAGATAAGCCCATTCATAGGCATTTTTGTTCATTAAACAAGAAGCCAGGAACCCGTTGCGAACAAACTTTACTGTAACCCAGATTACGAACAATACCATGGACAGATCTTACACTCGCACCAACAAAATCTGAAATTTCTCTAATTTAAATTCGACGATTTTCTCTAATAAGGCCTTCCACACATGCCATATTGCTTTCTGTTAATGCAGTACACCGTGCACCTGTTCGCGGCTCATCCATAGTCCCCTTTTTCCGCTCTTACATTTTCGGCACCATTCCATCACAGTTGGGTACGCAATACATGCATTTCCATACACTGCTTGCATTCGCGTATGAATCTGCAATGGCTGCACACCCTCAGCTCAGGACCGCATGCTGATCAAATTTGGACGGATTTTCAACAACAAACGCCATTTGAAAATCGAAGTTTTAAAAGTCAGGATCAAAATCATTTGAATTATTGCATTTGTTTTCAAGGCTAAGTTGATCAAAGATGAGTTTCAGTTGAACAAGCCTTGTAACTACGCTGTTTGAAGATTTTCGACTTTACCGAAAAATATTGCGTTGGCGAAATTAAGATATTTTTGTTAATATGAAACGCCATATCGTTTATTCCACAGGCATTCACCCTGTTGATTTTATATCTATGTGTTCAAACATTTCTGGATTTTGTTTACAGAAAGTGCTTCGATAAAATGTACATCAGGAGGGTTTTAACATATATACAGGGTGTTTCGAAATTCGCGCCCACGGATTGCGGGATGGTGTTATGCGACAAAAACTAAATAAAAAGTTCCTCTGCCATTTTTCCATCAGACCACTATTTTTCGAGCTACCGCGGTTTTAAAAATCTGAAAATCGCAGAAAAAAATGTTGAATCTCAACTTACGAATGTTTAATCAATTGGTTAAACTTAATAATAACAAATTTTTAAGAACAAAAGAAGGTTCAAACTATAATTACGCGAGTACGTAATTACAACATTTGTTCAAAATGTCCGCCGTCTGCTACTAAACAAGCTTCAGCACGTCGTTGTACTGCTCGAACAGAGTTGCGTACCATCTCCATCTACCTCGACCATTATTTCTCTGACCACTGGATTGGCAGAGGCGGTCCAATTGCTTCGCCGCCTCGTTCGCCTGATCTAACGCCATGAGACTTCTTTTTATGGGGTTACCTAAACTCGTTGGTCTACAAAACACCAGTGGCCAATCTGAATGAGCTGCAAAACCGCGTATTTCAGGCAGCGCCAGAAATAACACCGGAGATGGTACGCAGCTGTGTTCGAGCAGTACATCGACGTGCTGAAGCTTGTTTGGTAGTATACGGCGGACATTTTGAACAAATGTTGTAATTACGTACTCATCACAATTATAGTTTGAACCTTCTTTTGTTTTAAAAATATGTTGTTATTGAGTTTAACCAATTGATTAAATAATCAAAAGTCGAGATTCAACACTTTTTTCTGCGATTTTCAGATTTTAAAACCGCGGTAGCTCGAAAAATATTGGTCTGATGGAAAAATGGTAGAGGAACTTTTTGTTTAGTTTTTTCGCATAACACCATCCCGCAGTCCGTGGGCGCGAATTTCGAAACACCCTGTATATATATATTGCTTTGTTACACCCTTCAAAATAGCTAAATTCTTATTAATTATCATGCATAGAAGCCATATGTAGCTTTTCCTTATGATAATGGGTCACACACACACACACAAATTTGAAACGAGGCTATTCGTTTTCTTTCGGATGATCCTTCGGGATGTAATAAAGTGGAATTGCAGGTTTTTTCGTGTATCCTCCGGGATTTTTGCCTTGGTTTTTCTTTCTAGATGTTATGTTGCAGCCTTGCAATGATTCTTTCTTGAATTTATGCTTTAATTTCAAAGAACGTTAGGATTTGTTGTTACGATTTGACAGATCAGGTTAAGTTTGTTACTTTTAACACATGTATGTGCTTATTTGCATTGTTTTATGTTGTATAAATGTGTATTGGCATAAGAGGCAGCCTTACGACGTTTTACCTCTAGCTTTTTAGATATATTTGATTATTTATTTATAAAATACTTGAAATGTCATCGACGATTTATGAATTTGCCTGAAATATGGATTTTTAATGTTTAGAACTAGTATTTGATGATGTGTTATGTTACTAGTGGTGATGTAGTTACTTTTTGTCATGCTTTCGTTAACAACAATACTGTATTTGTTTAAATATTTATGCCTTCAGCAAATTTTCTACATTTTTGATGATGCTTATGTAAATTTTGGATTTTTATAGTATTCCTAAGAGAAATTTTATGTGTAAAACAGTTGTAGTATGAGTCAGGGCATCTTTTAGTGTATAATTTGTGTGAAACAACATTGTATTTATTTATTTATTTAGATTTGTTTGGTTTGTGACCTTGAAATTTTCTAAATTGCCTAAATTCTTGTTATTTGTGTGTGTGTACTAGATTAATATGATTTTTATATGATAGTAGGGTGTGTGTAGATTAATTTGTGTATATTTGAATGTTTGTTTATTGTTAATTTGAGTATTTGTTATTAGTTTATAGTTTTTGCATATATGAGTTTGGTTAGGTTTATTTTTTTATGCATCGTGTGAGGTGTTGAAATTTTCCATTTTTTATGCAGATTCCAAATCTCATTTTAGTTTTTGCCTAGCATGGTGCATAAGAAAGTTATTTTAATTAATTTAAATTTCATGTAATTTGGTCCATTTTCATACTCGCCTCCTATTGGCTGAAATTTTGTGTTAACAAGTTTGATTGTTAGTATTTTGTTTTAGAATGCAAAGTTTTGTATTGTTTCCATGGAAACGTGTGTTTTTTGTTCCGAGCCTATATAAAGGGAATTTTGTAAAATGAGCGGCACTTACTTACTTGCTATTTATTATTAACACCACTTGTAAACAACTTGCTACTTGTCACTCGTAAACTACTTATTAATGTAACTTCGTAATTGAATTTTGTGTTATAACCTGTGTGTGAATTGTTATTGTCATCGTTTATCTCCAGTTGCATAAGTTAATAAATGCTTAATAGAGTTCAAGTGTATTATTTACCTGTGCTTCGTGCAACTTCGACTACGATTATAAGTGAAACAAAGTTAATAATTACCCAATTGAATTGGATCCATCAAGTGTTATGTTCACCTGAATTAGACTATAAAGTGCTTCTCTGTCTGATAATCCTTTGATTATTACTGCAAATCGAAGGACCGATAAGTTCATACAATCTGTTGACCTTAACCTACAAAGTGTGGAGACTTTATATTTTGAAATTACGATTGCTACAAAATTAACTATCAAAGGTAAAAGTTATCACTTACCTGTATCCTGTAACATTTGGGAAAGTTCCTGTATTAATTGGGAGGCCATTCAAGTCCGGATTATGGAATTATAAGCAGTTTACATTGAAGAACACAATAACTAAGATGGATTGCAAGCATACTGGACAAATTAAGGCAGACCGGCGCCGCGGTAGTTACATCTTGTATACGAAAAAACCATCCCAAGGTTAGTTTATTTGGTATAAAACGTGTTTCAGATTCATTTGATAACTAGATTATTTCATTGTATTTGTGTTCTTTGGACCTACATGCTTAATTTTCGAAAAATAATTGCAAAGGCGTTTGTGTTTATTCCAAATTTAAGTTATTCTGTTACCTTTATTAATTTAAATTTCATTAATAAATTAATTCATTGTTATTCTTTAATTCCCTGTAATACGAGCCTGAACCTGCAACCCCAGTTTATTGCAACCTTTATTTTATTAAACCCTGAGATTTATTTTAACAATTTAATTATCATTTCATGTCAAAATTCATGCAGTTATATTTATTAGAGTCTCAATTCAAATTTTTGTTGTGTGTAGGTGATTACATTTTCATATTTAGCCCTCTTCAATTTATTGATAACTTTACAATTTATATTTACATTAATAATCCTATATTTACGAGGGTGTCTCACAACACATTCACTCTCACTCTGTTAGTTTTTTTTTTTACACACACCTGTCTCACAGCAATATATATACACACAAGGATTTCTACAACTGTTACTGCCTACCTTCCCTCAACCACTGTCTCCATTCCTCTCTGTTCTCCAATTCACCGTCTTCTAATCCTCTCCTTTCCATTGCATTGTCCACTCTATCTCTCCAAGATCTTCTGGGTCTTCCTCTTCTTCTTTCCATGGGACTCCAGTCTGTAATTTTTGCTATCCATCTATTTGGGTCTGTTTTTCTAATGTGTCCATACCATATTAGTCTTTTCTGTGTCCTTCTCTATTCCCATTAGTCATTTGCTTTCCTCGTTTGGTATTCGGTCCATATGCGTAACTCTACTACTTCTCCTTCAGTAGTCCATTGCTGTTGCATTACTTTTATTATTCTTTCTTTTGTTTAGTATCCATACCTCCGCACTGTAGATCATTATGCTGCGTACCATAGTATTATACATCCCCGTTTTTGTATGTTTTAATAATCTGTCTATCCCATAGAACTGAATTTAGCTGTTTAATGGAGTTGCGTGTCTGTCCTAACCTGCCCTTTATCTCTTCTTCGGTTGTACTGTTTTTTGATATTGCGAATTCCAGAAATTTACATTTATTTATACCTTTTACTTGTCTTCCTTCTTCGATTTCTAGACTTATCACCACTTCTTGAGCTGTTTTCAGGTATTCTGTTTTATCTAGGTTTATTTCTAATTTTTTTTTAATATACATCTGCTAATTTTTGTGAGTGTCGGTGACGTGAAGCAGTAGACCCTTAGTTGTCTTGAATGTGTTAGAGAGCTTACTTTCTATTTTGACACTGACTTCATTGTGTGTATACAGGTTTCTTACCGCCTGTATTAACTCGCTGGGTATTCCTATTTCCTGCATAGCTTTCCGTAACTTTATTCTAGGGACCGAATCGTAAGCCTTCTTGAGATCAGCAAATGCCATGTGCATTGCTTTGTTCTTTGCCAATTTCTTATCTACCAGTTGCTGTATAGTATATATATATGATTAATGCATGATCGTCCTGCAGTAAATCCAGCTTGATCTTCGTCGGTTTTGTCGTGTAATTATTCCTCTAATTTTTCTTTTACTATTTTTTCATATAGTCGTCGCATCGATGATATCACACTGATACCTCTGTAGTTTTCACATTTTCTTCTATCCCCTTTCTTGAAGATGGACATAATGTAGGCTTTGGTTCATTCTTTAGGTAACTGATGTTCATTTGGAGCTCTTTAAAACACCCAGTGAATCATGCGAAACAGTTTCTCGGATCCATATTTTGTTAATTCGGGGCGATAACTCCAGGATCTGCTGCTTTTTTATTCTTTATTAATTTAATATTTCTCCTAATCTCTTCCATTGTCAAGACTATTTCGTCGCGTACATCTTCTGTATCTTCGCCCTCTTCTATAAATTGGGGTCATTTTCCGTTGAAAGGTTCTTGTAGTAGTCCTCCCACTGTTACTCCTGTATGAATTTCAAATGTTTCTTTCCTTTGGAGTTTTTTGTTAATTCTTTTAATACTTTCCAGATTCAGAGTTTTTCGTTTCCCCTATGTATTATTATATATTTCTGCAGGTTTCCTCCCATTTATCGTTCTCTTCTTTGGCTACTCTTCTTCTTACTTCCCTGTTTTTCGGTCCATATTCTTCTAGATCTTCTACTTTTTTGTGTTTAGCCATTTACTGTAAAGTTTTTCTTTTCGCTAACGCACTCTTCTGTACTTTCTTTCACGTGTATTCTGGATTTATTTTGTTTCCTCTCTTCTTCACCTAGAGCCTCCATTGCTGCTTCTTTAAAACAGGCTCATGCTCATACGTTTCTTCAATATTTTTTTATCTGAATTCTTCCAATGTTTTCTGATCCAGCCTTCTTTTGTACAACTCTCTTACTGACTTCCCCTAATAGATGCAGTTAAGTTTTTTCTCCTTCTCTTTTTTTATCAAGTTTACCTCTGTTTCCTATGTTGTTGACGTCTGGTCCACGGGAATTTCATTTTGGCCACAAGTACTTTGTGGTCGGTTCCACATTCTGCACCTCTCTTTACTCTGACATCTTTAATTATGATCGTTTTAACATAATGAGTTTAAATAGTATGCGAAAAATAACATTTATGCAAAGTTTTACTTTTGGGAGTGTAAAGTCTATTTTAACGCTTCAATTCAGTAGATGAATATGCCGTTTCTTTAAAAGGCAGTAACACTGTTTCATTTACATTTGACTCTTAAAGCAGTCTATCTTAATCTAATTACATGGGCCTTCAATATTTACCGATTTTTGTTATGGTTCAGTGTTTTTATGGGCTCTTTTCTGAATTAAATAATATCTTTCGGCGGTTTACCAATAAATATTGCGATTGAGATGGTCACACTTAGAACAGTTCGGATTTACAATATATCGAAAAATCATTAAATTATTAGACACAAATTGCTATCTTATAGGTCGAATTTCTGACTTAAGCTGAATATACCCACATAATAATTTTCTAGATTCTGCAGTTAATAGTGCAAAATACAGATTTTATGTGTTCCGGGCCAAAAAGCACTTCCTTCACAGACAATTTCACTTGACGAGAATTATGAGACAGCAAATTCCGAATTAAGATGACATCAATGCCGAATGCAGCCAATGCAATAAACAAACTTCCGTGCCAAATTGGCAAATTCATTGCTGCATGTTCGGATTGCATAAGTGTCATATGTCTTTCAATCATTTTAAACATAAAATACAGAAAGTTACGTATGGAATAAAGTTGCCTCATACCTAGAGAAGATGAGCATATTTAGATCCCATTTCTTACAATGTGTTGAAATCTTAGAATATTTGCTTGAAAACTTTTGTATCGGAACAAATATATTCCTTCTTAGTTAATGAGAACAATATGAAATTTTGCAGCTGTAAGTGAAGCACAGCTTGCTCTTATTCAGGATTTCAATATTGACAGTAACAAACTGCCATCCTTGTGCTAATTTCCTTAACGTCACTTAACGCCATGTATATCATCCTTAAATTAACTAAAATAATTTGAAAACGGCTTTAATACTAGTCGAAATTCCTAGAAACGGGCAAAGTCTCTTGGAATAACTTCAAATGACGTGAAACCGGTGTTGCTAAGGCAGTTCATGGAACAGTAATCATCTTGGTTCGGAGTAATATCATCTAGGATATCACAGGAATGCAGAGGACGGATCGGCGGGATATTTCCCTTAGGGCTGGTGACGTTCCAAGCCACTGGTTTATTAAATATCAGCGTAAGTGTTTCTTGCTTGGGATTCTTTACAGGAAGTTTGGAATGTGAAAGTGTAAGGGAGATGGAGACCGCACTGTTTTTTATATTGTATGTAACATGTCACTGTTAAAAATATACAATGGTAACATAAGAAATGAAGCAGATAAAGGTGTCTAAAATTTTACAATGCCCTCGCAGTGATTTTCAATTCAAATACTCTCATATTGTACTGCAGAGCAGTGGTTTCTAAGTATTTCTGATTGTGAATTTGGTATATTTACAATATCAATATAGATATAAAATAAACCGTTCTCCAATTACACCACCGGTGCTTCAATTACACCAAAAATATTACTTATGCGGTAACATAAAACTAAAGACTTTACGAAAGCATCTAGTTTACACAAAGTTTAATTAGAGTTTGAAAACCACTAATACAGGGTGATCTATATAAGTCTAGCGAATCTTTTATTGCCTTTGATTGTCTTCGCATTTTTTTTACACAGTTATACATTTATTCGAAAACACATGCCTCGCTTTTGGTTACGCTGTCCTAATTCATGCAATTTTGAATTTACTGTAACTTGGACTTATTATCTTGCACACATCGAAATGTCAAGTGTCACTGATAAATATGTAACTAATTAGTTTCTTGTTTTACTCTTAACTGACTCTCCATAAAACGGCTGCGTTATCTCTTAAAGAGATATCTGGCTACAATTTTAGAATATATAATATCGAACAATCTACTAGTAGTTCCAAACGTTTTACCTTGCATATCCCTTAGTAGCCCATTTCCATAAATTGTATCCTTTATATAAGCAAAATGTATGAAATTAATATAGGTGGTGTTATTTCAAATTAAGATCTTGTAACTAAATATAGAATTCAATAATGGGTTTAAAAAGCACTGGAATAAAAATATGTAATATTTTTTATAAAGCCGTAAAAAGAAATAGCCCTCCCCACCGATTGCTTATTTGACAATGGCAATAGAAAATTCAAGCGTCGTTTTAGATTAGATTCTGAAACGGCCTACTAACGTGACTAAAAATCTGCTAAAATTAGCGTTTTCTATTGTCACCGTAACTATGCTATTAAACGACCTCTCAACTTGCGGTTTTTCTAACTAGTAGGCAACATATCCAAGAATGAAATAAGGCGAAGAGATTGTCCACAAAATTATAAGACTGATAAAAAAACTACCAAAATTAGTGCGAAAATACGGTAATAATCGATACGGTAGTAATCAACCTACTTTTATGACATACATGGATCTAATTTAGTAAAATTGGTTCGCCTTAATGCAAACTACCGTCGTTTGAGAACGTTGTGCACACAACCCTAATGTCAAGCTTCATCTAATTTTCATACACAACAATCATTTATTTTGTAGTATATTATACATATTGTATTTTATATTGGCTGCAGCTCACTTTACAGCATTCATGTATGTCTCAGGAAACACAAGTAAAGGAATGTAATCGTTTGTCTACGTAAAAAGTTACATTTCGGTCTGACAGCCAGCTTAAGATGCCCTTAAATCTCCCACACAGTGTACTTCCGAGTTCTGCCCTAAAGATTCATTTTAGTTACCATATGGGAAAATCTAGCAAAATTTTAATTGATGGTGCAAAAGCAGCGGCTAAATATTCTAACACTAAAAAATATACGATACGGTGTTACTTGAGTCGGTAAAGCAGGACACCTTATTTAATATTTGAAACACCAGATTTCTTCGGCGCTGAATCAGACGTAGCGGGCCAATTTCCTGGCTGCCTAGGTCACCCGATTTAACACCGCTCGCTTTTTTATTTAGGGAGCCATGTGAAAATTATTGTTTATCAGCAGATGGTTGAAACTGAGGTCAACCTGTGGCAGTTTATCCAAGATGCATTTACAAGTGGTATCCGAAACACTCTAGAATTACAAACATTTATTATATCCTGTACTTTTTTTACAAAGGCGTAAGAAAAAATAGCCCTCCCCACCGATTGCTTATTTGACATTGGCAACAGCATCTTTTCATGAAGCACTTCATGCTCTCTGCTAACGTTTTTTAAGAATTTCTGTGAATTCAAGTTCCATTCATTTTTCCCTTGTTCCTTAACTGATAATTTGGCAGCTTGAAAGCATTCTTCTTCAAAGGTATTTAGAAGCCTGCTGTGGTCTTCTCCGCGTTCTGAGAAATACTTTTTGAAAGATAATTTTAGCCCTTTCAAGTGTTCACATAATATTCGCTCATTTTCTGGGAGAGCTGTAGCTTACTCTCTGATGGTAAATTGTGTAAAGTTTCAAATAGCTTAGGTTAGCTTTTCTCAATTAATTACAATCGGGTAACTTAAAAGCAAAATAGAAATAAGGTCTTTAAAACAGGCGGTAAAGACTTTAGCACAACTGAGCTATCTAACTTCTACATGAAGGAACAAGGTAGAATGAAGACATCGTCTCTACAAAAAGTGCTTTGAAAATTCAGAGGTTTATGGAGTTTGACTTCATAAAATTAACCAGTTGAGCAGCTTCATCAAGAACGACCAGCAATTCATCAGGAAGCTACTTAGGTATTAGGCTTTGTCTCTGGACGCAGCAGGATATATTAGCTGCTACATTTATGACACTATCAAAACGACCGATGTAAAAACCTGACATAGACTTCCCCCCATCAGTATATAGCCTGCAACAATTAGACCAATGTCATTTTCTCAAGGTTACATAACGAAATAAATCCGCACCGCCACAACTTCCAATTAATTTGACATCTTCTGACTTATAGCTAGTTTTACCTTGTACGAGGGCAGCCTGTTAAGTTTTTACAAAAAATAGGAAAGAGAAAAATGTTTTGGAACAAACTGTTGCTTGCTTTTCAAAATATTCGCCTTTGAGATTTGTACACTTTTGTACGCGTTCAAATCAATTATCGAAATATTTTTTCCACTCTTGGAGTTGGTATCTCAATAACATGGTTTTTGAAGGCTTCCCCAGCTTCTTGAGGTGATGAAAATCGCTGTCCACGCATTTGTTCTTGACATTCGGGAACACAAAGAAGTCGTTAGGCGATAAATCAGGTGAATACAGGCAATTAGACATTATTTTGATGTATTTCTCCTACAAATAATCAATTGTTTGACGTGCTGTGTGCGACGTTTTCGGTTGTTTTTTCTGATTTCGTCGATGACTTCTGACAAACAAATTGTTTTCTACCATTCAGCGTTAACTGTTCCTCGATCCTCTAAAGGAATGGTTGCGACATGTTCAGTACAACCGAAGAAACAAGCGATCATTTTCTTGGAAGTGTTTGGTGAACGAACAACTTTTGTGGGATTCGGTTCATCTTGGAACACCCAAACAGTGTATTGTTGCTTAGTTTCCGGTTCATACGAATATATCCAAGTTTCGCCACTTGTTACGGTGTTGTATACGTATTTTGCAGTCCGCCGGTCGAATTTTTTGAGCGTTCCTTTACACCAGTTAACGCGAGCCTTTTTTTGAGCTTCGGTCAAATTATGTGGAATCCAATCCACCGGAAACAGATCTTTTACACAGCTAAATGTTCATGCAAAATCGAATGTACTGCAGTTTTCTATATGCCTAAGGATGCCTCTATCTCACTGTAAGTCACATGCCGATCTTCTTCAATCATGTTAGGTATAGTATCGCTATTTTTTGGAATAACATCCGATTTTGGTTGACCTTCATGAAATTCTGCAAACCAATTGTAAAGAATTTTTTCTGATGGTGAATCATTACCAAAAGTTAAACGAAGCGATTCTATGCATTGTTGTTAAGCTAAGTCTTTACTAAAATCGTAAAAAATCATCCAACGAAAACCTTCACGTAAAATTTCCATTTTTTCACAAAATTGCTTCTTTTAAACGTTCACTGTAAACTAACTACTTGATCAATTTCTAAGCTGCCCCTGTTTTTACAATCAAAACTGTCAAATTTTACGAAAATAGTATTATTATTGAATTTTTCGCGTATCCTTAAATGTTTTGGTTCATACCCCATGATAGTAGAAATCACTGCTCTGGTCTATTACAGTAACAGTGCAATATATAACCTTGAAATAAGTTATTTAAAGGTCAGGTTTGTTTTTTGAGTTGGGAAAGTAATCATTATGTGGTGTCGCAAACCCATTGAACATAATGGTCAGCGTTCCTTGTAGTAGTCCTCCCACTGTTGCTCCTGTATAAATCTCAAATGTGTTTTTTGTTAATCCTTTTAAAACTTTCCAGGATTCAGAGTTTCTCGTTCCCCCTATGTATTATTCTATATTTCTGCAGGTTTCCTCCCATTTATCGTTCTTTTCTTTGGATACTCTTCTTCTTACTTCCCCGTTTTTCGGTCGATATTCTTGTAGATCTTCTACTTTTTGTATTTAACCATTTACTGTAAAAGTTTTCTTTTCTCTGATGCACTCCTCTGTACTTTCTTTCACGCTTATTCTGTATTTATTTTGTTTTCTCTTCTCCTCGCGTAGTGCTTCCATTGCTGCTTCTTTAATACAGGCTTTCATATGCTCATACGTTTCTACAATGTTTTCGTATCTAAATTCTTCAGCTGCCATTGTTTTCACAATAACACATATCACATTTTACGAAAATAGTAGTACTTTGAATTTTTTTCGCGTATCCTTAAATGTCTTGGTTCATACCTCATGACAGAAATGACTGATCTAGTCTACTACAGTAATAGTGCAATAGATAACCTTGAAATAAGTATTTCAAGGTCAGGTTTCTTTTTTTTGACATTGGAAAGTAATCATTATGTGGTATTGCAAAGCTATTAAACATAATAATCAGAGTTCCTTTGAGATAGACTTCATTTTAATCTGTAGGTCATTTGTAGCACTAGTTAAATAATATTATTAACATATGTCACTTCAATGTGAGATTTCCAGTGTAATATCCAACATGCTAACTCTAACAAAAAAATTAAGCAGTGTCCATAGGTAATGCATAGTTTAATTAAATTTTAGGAATTTTATCTCCGGAACGCATAAGAACTGTCAAAAAGCAAGGACATCTTTTATATACATGATAAAAAAATACTCGAATCTAACGATTAACTACTAAATTTTCAAATGTTTAAGGAAACCATGTTGATAATTCTAGAATGACTTATTTTTCACTGTTATGAGCGTCCCATTAAATTGGTTTTATTACAACTTAATGGTAATTTATATGGCTGGATTTTTTTAATCTAAATTATTGTTTTTGTCCTGCCATTATGATTAATCCTAATAATTTTTTTGTAGGGAATAGTCTGTTGTGTAATACTATCATTAACACAGATGCTATAAATTATATTAGGTTTGCTAGCTTCGGGTACCAAGAGGATATTTATTTTACATTACATTACACATATGAAATAAGTAAATTGTTTTCCCTTGCCCCAGTTGAGTTCTCGTTAAAATGATATTATAAAATTTAAAGGATATTATAGAATTATCTACAAACAGAATAAATGTGTTTAAAATGTTTAAGTTTTTCTTAAAACCGGAATTCTACAAGAATAACATAAAACTTATCATATTTTATGTCTGCAAAGGACATACTTCCCCTCCTATCTGTATCTCTGCCGTTGACATAAATCTAAAAAAAAATAGAGGGACCATTACTTGGCGTTGGAAGTTCAAGCAACTGTTAATGACAGACTGCTACATTAGTGCATTCTAATTTGAGTCGGTCATTAAGCCCACGTCAATTTTAAGTTTAAATAAATCTACATAAAACTTTCGAATCGCACTAATTCCATAAACTTGGGCACTTAAATCCGAAATAAGGCGGTAAACCTGGAGCTTTTGGCTAATTACAGTCCTGCGTCAGAGCAACGTCAAGCAAATCAAGCAAAATTCCAGGACAAATAACTTAGCAGGCTTCGCGTAAGCTTAAAAAATACCGAAGTCTGACAAAAGCCAGTATTTTTAATAACAATAGGATTAAAGGGCTTTGTAGGGTCTCCAGCGGAATCGCATGTCTTACTTGACCGACCTACTAGTTACGTTTCCAAAGAAAAAGAACGAAGCGAACAGAGCTGTAAAATATCCGTTCCTGAACAGCTGAGCACGAGCTTAGCGACTCGAAAGAAAATGACACGAAAACTGTCTGCTAACACCGACGTCACCGACGGAAATGAGAGCTTTTTCCAGCGAGGGTTCTTCTACAGCACTTCTACCCTTATCGCTCTCGTTTCTTTTCTGATTCGAGTCATATTCAGGGCATCGCGTGGAGAATTCTTTTCCCAAAGCTTTTAACGTCTCTAGCACGAATTTACTTTCTTTTACTTACATCTAATGATGCTTGGACTAACAGCAGACGCTTTTTTTTCTAAAAGTACATCATAGAGCTGGTTTTGTTGCCAAAAAGAGCCCATAATTGACAGTGTGTGTGCGTATTCTCACGAAAATAAAATGTAAAAGTCAATTGACGTGCCCAAATTTAGAACCACCGACATAAGTTTTTTGATCTGTTTAATAAGGTCTTAATTGGAAATTAAACGGACGAGGATGGGCATAACGTGGAAGCAAGTTTCTGTGAGATCCTCGTGCCAGCAACACATGTTATGTACATATCTCGTAATTATTTCTTATATTTTTTGTAACGAGCGCCAAGCGACGTTAATTACGAACAAAAATTGTACTTCACACTCGGTTTATATGGCAGCGCGTATCGCCAGTTGGTTATAAGCATTTAATTTTTGTAATATTTACTTCAGCACCCATTTGCGTAATTTCTAGTTACTGTTAATTCTAATTTCGAAGCCTCAATGCTAATTCTTGTATGCTAATTACAACAGTGTCCGTGTAAGGTCCGCGCTAATTATTGCCGGTGTACGATGATATCTACGCTACATAAATTTGCTTATTAATGCTAACTAGTCTTGATATATTTTGTATTACAAATTTTACACTTACGTGCTCGAAATAAATGGAAAAGTGTCAGTGCTTATTATTTATATTTATGGCGCAATCGCAATTTTGCATAAAAATTTTGCCTTGAAGCGGAGAATATATGGAGCTTGTTCAAAACTGATGCTTGTTTTGTTTGAGTTTCGCCAGTAAATATGAAGATAAAAATGTCGCATTTTTTAAGCACCTTTGGCCTTGGGCACAAAAAAACGTATAATTCGATGCAGTAACCTAGAAGTTTTACTAGATGACTTTGAGCTGTCTACATTAGTAATATGAAATTAATGGAATTATATTGAACTTTCTTTACATCGGAAACTAAAACTTCAAGGTGCTTAATTGGGAAAGATGTGTCAATTACAAATTTTGGATTAGTATTGAAAGCATTTAATTTACAATAATTAGACAAGTGTGATTTTTATATTACAGAAACTAATTTTATAAAATTACTAACGTGTGATCAAAAAGTTTTCAAGTTTGGGAGAGCTATGAAAATTTTGTTGCATGTCTGAGGTGCCAATTTTAAGAACTGTCAGATTAAAATAATTTATTCGCCTGTCAAAATCTGTTCAATTTGGTTGTTGTAATTTGTTTATTTACTTTTTAAAATGTGTTTTATTGCAAAGAGATACACTTTGAGGTTAAATTTACTTTGCTTATGTTTACTTTCGAAGAAATAAACACAAGGTACGACCGGTACGTAACATGACAGCTACGACATGCCTTGTGGCACTTACAACCAACCCTAAATTGAAAACTTCTTGATCGCTCGTAATGATTACAACTGCAAAGAAATGATTGGAATTCAAATCAGCTGATACAATTTAATTAGCAAAATTATTTTGACTTAATTGTATGTTAAATTATAAAAATTAATTCTCTCTGGTTAAATAACGAACGACTTTTAGTTTAATAATTTAGAAAGTTTTGGCCTGTAATCATAAAACTTCTATGCGTGTAGTAAATTATTACCTTATATTTTTTCCCCAAGATAATATGTTATAGTGTATGCATATAAAGTATTATTATTGAAAGTTGTCTTTAGTGGAAACAATTTTTTTTTATATATCTCTACGTGCAAGTTATTTTTCTAATTTGCTTGGCAACCTACAATTGGGCAAAAAGCATATTTCCTAATTATATTAATTTAACGTATAAATTGCATTCTTGTTTTATTTTCTTTACGTAGTAATTAAAACTGCTTCTTCAGCGGAAGTGGTGCAAACTTTTTACAGCGATAATGAACCTATAAATCTAAAACGTTCACATCAATTTATCTTGTCATTTTAAGATGAACTCTCTTCATTTACTGTAGTTGTAAAGGTCAGCAGGTTTGAATGAGGGTTGCTTTGAGCTAACAAGCAACTGAATAACAAAACAAAGAACATGTATAGTGTTACTGTGCGGTCTGAATAAGAAAGCACAGATTAGGATGTACGCGACAATTGATTCATGGATTAATAAGTTTGCTTATTTTATTTGAAAATATCAGATTTATCGATTATTCAGTTGTTTGATTCTTCGACTGTTAGAGTATTCAAAATTTGTAGCAAAATATTTATTTAATGATACGAGCGCTGTTCTCTTTCTGTTGAGCCTGTAAAGTAATATGTAATTTATTGACAAAATACATTTACTTATAATTTTTCAAAGTATTCCCCTCCCAGTCAATGCATTTTTTCATCCGCAAAAACCAATCTTCTAAACATTTTCTCCAATCTTCCTGCGTTATTCTTCGACCGATCTAAAACGTAAACTCCGTAACTTATTCTTTACACACGAAAATAAAAAGAAAGGTGGTAGGTCTGGACTATACGGCGAATGGCCCATTATTTCAATGTTTTGAAATTGTTAATTCAAATACTCAGACGTTCGAGCAGCAGTTTGCGCCCGAGCGTTATCTTGATGCAAGATGATCCTTCCTCTTTGACGTTTTTCGCTAACATTTTGGAGAACTTGAGGCAAACAAACTGTAGTGTATTATGCAGCATCAACAGTACGGCAATCCTCCACTGCTACAGTGCAAACATGTCCAGTTACTCCAAAAAATGTGGCGACCATGTTTTTGTTTGCTTTTTTCAAGAACAACTTTTGTTGGAGCAGATTCGTTCTCAAAGACCCAAACTGCCGACTGTTGCCTTCTTTCGGGATCATAGCAGTATACCCACGTTTCATCACCTATAATGATGTTGTACACCATTGTCAAAGCAATCCGGTGTAGATCTGCACCATGCCACACCGTTTTCTTTTGAAACTGGAGTCAAATTGTGGGGAATCCAACAGGCACGAAGCTTACGTACCATCAAATGTTTGTTTAAGATGGTGTCAATTGTTTTCACACCAATCTTTAAAGTTACTTGAATACTCCTGGCAGTAACATGCCTTCTTCAAGGGGTAAACTACTGACTGTAGCAGTACAGAGTCGCAAGCCGTCGAAGCGTGCCTCCCATCCCCAAAGATAAAAAAATTAATATCTGAGAAAGTGTACATAGCGGTAGTGGCAAAACCCCCTAAAAGCAGTGACATCATCTAAATCTAGCGGCAAAATTCCCCTTGAATCAGGGACACCAATTTAAACTAGTGACACAAATTCCCCTAGAATTAGTGATACCAACGAAAATCTGTTTGCAAAATTTCCCTAAAATCAGTGATACCAATCTAAATCTAGTGACGAAATTCCTCTAGAATCGGGCACACCAACCTAAACCTAGTGACAACGTTTCTTTACAATCAAGGACACTCACGAAAATTTAGTGACAAAATTCCCCTAGAATCAGTGACACCAATCTAAATCTAGTGACGAAATTATTCTAGAATTAGGGACACCAACCTAAACCTCTTGGCAAAAATTCCCCTAGAATTAGTGGTACCAACCGAAATCTGTTTGCAAAGTACCCCTAGAATCAGTGACACCAAACTAAATCTAGTGATAAAATTCTCCTAGAATCGGGGATAAGAACCTAAATCTAGTGACAAAGTCCTTTATAAACAGCGACTCTAACGAAAATCTAGTGACAAAATTCCCCTAGAATCAGTGATATCAATCTAAATTGAGTGACAAAATTCCCCTAGAATCAGTGACACCAATCTAAATCTAGAGACGAAATCTTCTAGAATCAGGGGCACCAACCTAAACCTAGTGGCAAAAATTCCCCTAGAATTAGTGATCCCAACCAAAATCTCTTTGCAAGATACCCCTAGAATCATCGCCACTAACCTAAATCTAGTGACAAAATTCTCCTAGAATCGGGGATAACAACCTAAATCTAGTGACAAAGTTCGTTTACAAACAGCGACACTAACGAAAATCTAGTGACAAAATTCCCTTAGAATCAGTGATATCAATCCGAATTGAGTAACAAAATTCCCCTAGAATCAGTGACACCAATCTAATCTAGTGACAAAGTTCCTCTAGAATCAGGGACATCAACCTAAACTTAGTGACACAAATTCCCCTAGAATTAGTAATACAAACCAAAACGTGTTTGCAAAATACCCCTAAAATCAGTGACACCAAACTAAATCTAGTGACAAAATTCTCCTAGAATCGGGGATAACAACCTAAATTTACTGACAAAGTTCCTTTAAAAACAGCGAGACTAACGAAAATCTAGTGACAAAATTCCCCTAGAATCAGTGACATCAATCTAAATTGAGTGACAAAATTCCCCTATAATCAGTAACACCAATCTAATCTAGTGACAAAATTTCTCTAGAATCAGGAGCACCAACCTAAGCCTAGTGACATAAATTAGAATTAGTGGTACCAACCAAAATCTGTTTGCAAAATTCCCCTAAAATCAGTGATACCAACCTAAATCTAGTGACAAATTTCTTCTAGATCTGGGGATAACAACCTAAATCTAGTGACAAAGTTCCTTTACAATCAGCTACGCGAACGAAAATCTGGTGACAAAATTCTCCTAGAATCGTGGATAACAACCTAAATCTAGCGACAAAGTTCCTTTCCAATCAGCGACATTAACAAAGATCTAGTGGCAAAAATTTCCCTAGAATTTCCCTAAATTGAGGGACACAATTCCCCTATCAGTGACAGCAATCTAAATCTAATAACGCAATTCCCCTAGAATCAGTGGCAGCAATCTAAATCTAGTGACGAAATTCCTCTAGAATCAGAGACACCAACCTAAACCTAGTGACACAAATTCCCCTAGAATTAGTGATACCAACCAAAATCTGTTTTCAAAATTCCCCTAGAATCAGTGACACCAAACTAAATCTAGTGACAAAATTCTCCTAGAATCGGGGATAACAACCTAAATCTAGTGACAAAGTTCCTTTATAATCAGCGACACTAACGAAGAGCTAGTGACAAAATACCCCTAGGACCTTGGATAACAACCTAAATTTTGTGACAAAATTCCCCTAGAATCGGGGATATCAAGCTAAATCTAGTCAGATAATTCCCCTAGAATCAGGTGGTTTGGTGATTTCTGGCCCCTCATTAAAGGGTGTGTCGGTATGATATTCTAATTATGTCCTAGTGTTACGTTGCATGGAGATACTTTATTAATGAAATGGAATTGTTAAATTTGCAATTCTAAAAAATCTACAATTTTAGTGTTTGTGTAGGCTCTTTGGTTGTTTTCGGCCAAATTGGCTGCTATCGTTTAGCTGCTGCCTTCACATCGATTACTAGTAAACATTATTCAAATTTTGCATTACTAAGTTATATGAGTTTCCTTAACATTTAGGTAGGAAGTCAACAAACACTGATTTCAAGTATTTTAAAAACATCCAATTTTGTTCTTATTGGATACTTGAATGTATGTGCAATTATAGAAAACGTTATTTAAGATAACATGTCTTTATCGACCAGGGATTTGTTCATTTATGCTTGAAAACTGTTCCTTAGTCGAGACTAGTCAATTAAATCAAGTAGTCGAACTATTGATTAATAAATGTAGTCAATTATTTTTTACGATTCATTATGATAGTATGTTTTCATAATTGAAAAACGATTTCGCAATTATTATAGATTTTTAAATTTTTACGAAAAAAGGATGTTTTATAGCTTAGAATACTCAAACTGAATTCCTCTTTCAGGCAATAAATATGATTTTTATAGTTAATTTGATTAAAAGAATTGATCTATTCAACGGCCTATTACAGTGCTCAAAATCTGTTAAAATTCGCGTTTTCTATTGTCACCGTATCTACTTTACTAAACTCACGGTTTTCTAACTAGTAGACAACATATCCAAGAATGAAATAAGGCGAAGAAATTATCGAAAAAATCATAGGAACTGATGATAAAGAAAAACTAGCAAACGTTGTGCGAAAATACGGTAAAATGAATTTACTTTTACGACATATGTGGACCTAATTTAAATTTATAATATTATTGTAATTTAGTGAGCAGACCAAACAAAAAAAAGTAAGATCTTACTCAATATTTGAAAATTTTTTAATGCTAACGGTTTAATGCAATATAGTAGCTGACATTTTTAACAGTTTCTCCTAAATTTACCTTGTCAAACCGCAAAGGAAATTTTTATTACGTTAATGATAAATTTTTAAATAATCTGAAACCTGCACTTTCTCTCCGGCAGAAGTATTTCGATAAATCTTACTTAAGCCATTAAGTGACGAGACATTCCAATAAATTTCTACGAACTTACATTACCTAAGTTGTTCTAGAGGAATGATCTAAGAAATTAGGAAATTTTTGCCATCATTTATCTGAATCACGCCAACTGCGGTACAAAGTTGCAAGAATCTTGTTTAAAATTTCCGGGGCCTACTTTACATATCGTGTTTTATTGATTTTCTGGTTATCAGTAGAAAAAAACACACGTCTATCCAGAAGTGATTATTTTCTTTTCTATGTGGTTGCCATGAAATTTATTTAAATGACATTCCGAGAACTTCGCAATTCAGTTTTCTATAGTTGAGTTATTATATGTTAGTCATTTCCTCGGAGGATTGTAAATAAAATTTAAGGTGCGCCATAACATTTGCATTTGTGCTTAAGATAGACTTGAAGAGTCATAAATTTTATGATCTTAATGCTATTCTTAATTACTTTGCATCATCATTACTAGGCATTCATGCTGCCATCCGTGGCTTTGAGAAGTCCCTCTACGTGAAACAGCAACTCCAGTACGTAAAAAATTAGAAAAAGAATAATAATAATAACAATCGGTAATGACATTCGAAACGAATGAATGTAGAAATAATTATGATTTAATATCCAAAGGCGATTGTTAAAGGAATAAAATACTTAAGTAGGTAAATGTATGGGTTTTTGTTGTTATTAATGATAGTGTGTAGGCAGATTTCATTTTGATTGATTAATGATCGAAGAATTTATATTTATATGCCTTGTTTATGAATTGTTGAACAATGAAAACGTATTTAGATATGCACAGGGTAGGACGTGGGTCGACAATGAAAAAGAACTGGATTTGAAGGGGTTATAAAGTAGGGAAACTGACAGACAACAGTAACTTTCAAAGCAAACGGCAATTAAAATTTCCAGACAAGAAAACAAGTTTCAGTTTTCCTCATTAGGATTGTTTTTATCAGAACCTCATTAATCACACCCAATTATAAAAAGCCATTGGAAAAAGTTTCTAGAGGTCACAAAAATAAGAGAAAACTTAAATATCGAATCCTTCAGAAGTAATAAAATTCGAAAGCGCGGAGATCAATACCAGACCCAGCTTCTTGCTAAAAATTGCTTCGACTTTATTCTAATTTATATTTCGCGAGAAATTAAAAAAGTTAATATCGTACCCTTACGCTTCTCTGAGACTAATATTTCATGCAAATTTCAAAGACCTTAAAATCGGTCCGCCTTAGCCATTTATAAATTTTTCTGGAGAGGTACGTAATTGCGGAAAGTGCAGCGCCGGGGCAATAAGTATGAATAATCTCCGTTTTTAAAATAAGAGAAATAAAGAGAAAGTGGTTTGCTGATGCAGCGAAAATGTCTGGAGCAGTTGCTAGGTATTTTTTTGGACAATAAAATTTCAGATTTGCTGCTTTGTTGAACCTGCAACGTTTGAAAGGTGCTAGTTAGTTGCTATTTTTCTGGGTTTTGTAGCGGATAAGTATTTTACGTGGGCTTAGATTTGTTTTATGACAAGCGTTTGGCGCCATAAAATGTAGATTTATATCTTGACTTGCAGGATTATTTACGGATACTTGTTTGAAAAATAATGTTGTTGTATGCTTTCGGGTTCGAACAGTTGCAATTTTAGCTTGCAAATTACACGACGATTTATAAAACGGCTTTAATTTATGCGTTCGTAAACGTAACAGCTGAATTTGTTAAAAATAAATTAGAATAATTGAAACCCAACAGAATAATAAAATATTGTTTCTCACTGTTTGTATTTAACAATTAAATTAGGGGAATCTGCTCGTTTTAAGCTTGTATATAAAAAGGCATACTTAACACAACCCAAAATCGTTTAATATTAAAAATGATTTACAATTTCTGTTAAAATCCAATGATATTATATGATTAGAAATGTATATAATATTTTCTTGATTTCTTACTATTTCTTCCTTGTCAATACATTACAAAAACGGATAAACACAACATATTCAAGTTTAAAGCACACTTATATAGTGACAATAACGCCATAATTAACAATCAATGAATTATCAGCTAACAGTGCTGCACGTTATTGCAAATATATAACTTTATCCGATATACCTGTCGTTTGAAGAGGTTACATGCTATGAAATATAAATCCTACTCCGAATCTTTATATACAGTGCGCGTCATAATTAGAGTTGGGTAAATGCATATTTGTATATCTTTTCCTATTAATCATAACTTGTAGATTTTTCATGTATACACGTTTTTAATGTTTAGACTCATAAAAAGTAATACATACAATGCATACTTTGCATATATTACAACTTTACGGCATGTGGCATATGCATATTTTATCTCTTAACGGCATGAAAATACATATTCTAGAAGAAAAAGATTAAAAAATAAAGTATCAAACAAATTTTTTGATGTTCTATAAATTCTTAATATTTCCTAAATATTTGACAACAGATAGTTCAGGTAAACGCAGATTTAGCTTATAGGACAAAGACGGTATTGAGATATTCAGCTGACAATTCTTGGAAAATAGTAGGTATTTTGGAATTTTACTGATTCTTAGAAGATATCGATATTGTGTATTTAGTACTTACCAAAGGGGTTCGTAAGTTTTCAGTTTCTTTCTTGCATCATTCATTTCTTGACAAAGCTGCAAGTATCCACCCGAAATATGTGAAAATGCCTAAAGTTGGTAGTTCAAAACACCGATTTAATTAAGAAGTGGTTAAAGCCGCACGCATGCTTTAAATATGATGGAAGCGTTGTGTTTTGTACCGTTTGCACAGAAGAGGTATGTATCCCGTTGTTTTAATTTAATAAAAGATTCCCTCTCTTTCAACATTGTCAACCCATCAACATCCGTTAATGTCAAATTAAAATATTAAATTCCAATTTGTTATTTGATATTATCGTCAGTCATGGGATTTAAGAATTAAATTAGAGATTTAATTAATATAATATTGCACAGAAATCGGCAAAGCTCCCCTCAATTAGTGCCATATCCTCTAAGCTCTAGTAAATCATTGTAATCAGTTACTGTTTTTACAAATCAACGTTAATATAAAGTTTCTACTTGATCAGCACGTAGCTACTGGCCCACATCAAAAAACAAAAAATTATACAAACGAGCTACAACAACAATTATTGCTGAATTGTTTAAACAAAAACGAAAATGTTAGCAACTGTAATGACGATTAGTGTAAAATAATGATTTCGTGCAACATTCCATTAAATAATTTTCACGTTCCAGAATTTAAACAATTCTTGGAAAAATATACAAAAGAAAAAGTCGTTTCCCGGAGAACAGCTTTCAAAACGCACATTCCAAAATTATACGAAGAAAATCGTCAAACAATTAGAAACGCTATTTCGAATAATTATATTTACTTCAGTGTTGACGAAACCACCGATGTCAAAGCAAGATATATTGCGAAATTTATTGTTGGTGTCTTGAATGGAAATCCTTCTTCCAGTTTTTAGTTGCTGTTAAACCACTATTTGACAATTTCATGTTTCGTCAATGAGACCCTTTCATTAATATATTTGCCAAATCAAATACCATCAGAAAGAATTTTATACATGGTAACTGATGGTACAGCATACATGGTGAAAGATGGTCAAATCTAAAAATTTTTTTTCTATTATATTCAAGTAACCTGTTTGGCTGATTCAATGAATAGTGGCCGAAATAACTAGAGGCGAGTTTCCTTCGTTTCCTTGGTGAATACACTAATTAATAACGGGAAGGAAGTATTCCTAAAATCACCAGTTAGCATCGAAGTTTACAAAGAACGGCTTAAGGATGTTCCCTTACCTCCATAGCTAATCTTTAATAGATGGGGAACGTGGATTCAAGCCGCTCTATTTTGTTGGGAATATTATAGTGTTTTTAAAATGGTCGCTAACTCTTTTGATTCAAGTTGCGCTCAATCTGTGGCAGATTGTCAAAGTATTTTGAAAAGTTCTGAATTAGAATCTCAATTATCCTACATAAAGGTTAAATTTTCTGAAATTCCTAACATTATTAATAAACTGGAAACACAAAACCTACTTATCGTGGATTCTTTAGAATTATTCGAAAATTTTCATTCCATCCCTAATAAAAATAAAAGTAAAATATGTAAAAAAATTGACGATTTAATTCAGAAAAACAGCGGACTTTCAACTCGAAAATTGATAGAAAATATTTTAAATTGAGATTTGTTAAACAACGGCTACAACGACGAATGTTTCGGTGTAAAGAAATCACATTTGTGTAAATATTGCCCAGTAACATCGTGTGATGTAGAAAGAAGTTCTTCCAGCTATAAAAATAAATTGGAAGATAAACCGCAGATTTTTCTAGCTGACAATATTGAAAATCATATGGTTATTTATTGTAATACAACTAATAAAGAATAGATTATAAATTCGTTGATGTTCAACGGTCTTATAGTGAGATAGATTGAATAAATATAATAAAAACCAATTTCGATTCCTACAAAATTTAACCAATGAACTTATACAATTGTAATTAACGTTTTCGGGTTAACTACAAGCCATCTTCAGACTTTAGTTTTAAAAAGAAAATCGTCCCAATCCCATGAGTTGAAAGTGTTAGCCAAATGCAGATGTAGTCTTTGAAGTTGAAAAATGGTGAAATCCCGTTCTTTGTACCATCTTTTCCGTTCGAATTTCAGCCATGCTGAGCAATTACTACTGCTTTCCTAGATGAATATGAAGATTGGTTGGACCTGATGTTGATGAATTTGGGAATTAAAGGTGTATTTGTTAAAGTGTGTTTGTGAATTGGAAAGGCTTCGAGTATATCTAATTTACGTTTACATTACGTAAACATGTTATTATATTATTTGATGTCAATGTATGATTGTGTTCTAATAGCGTAGTTATATTTTTCTGCGAGCTAACTGAAGATATACAAACTCTTCTAGGAATTAGACAAAGCGACTCACTGAGCCCTATGTTATTTAATGGCATTATGGATAAAATAATACCAAAAGTCATGGCACCGCCGGGATATTAACTAGGAAATAAAAACATAGACATTGTCTGCTAAGCTGACGACGTGGTGTTAATCGCAGATACAAAACATAAACTACAATATATGTTTCATCAGTTTGTTACGTTGACTAAAACCTATAACATGACAGTTTGAACAGACAAAAATAAATCCATGACAATATCAAAGAAACCTATAAGATGTAAGCTAGAATTGGAAAGGAATATGATCGAACAAGTTATATCTGGGAATTCTCATCACAAGTGATCGAAATATAAACCAAGAAGTGAAACAACAAATCATGCAAGGTTCAAGTGCCTTGTCTGCATTTACAAACATTTGCTCAGTGTTCTATTCACTCTGAAGATGCAAGCTGCAATGTCTTGCAAAACATTAGTTTGTTTGGGTTTACAAACTGCTAACAGGCATAAGCCGATTAAGTATTATTGTCCTGGCAAACAAAATACATTAAGATGAAATCCTTGTCTGCCTCCAAGGTTTAAATAATCTAAGCACATGGCCCTGTTTAGGCGGGCAGGGCCTACGAACAAATATTGCTCACACTTCTAGAGCAAATGCTTGTAAAGGCAGACAAGCTGCAGGTCCGTGCTTACCTGATTATGCTAGATGTAGTTCCAAATGACGACGCGGTCTAAGCCGATAGTAAATGGTAATATTGACAGTTCGAAAAACCGCGAAAACCTCAAAGAATATACTTTAAATGTACTTGTTTTGATTATAATTTTAGCAGTTCGTTTCTAGAATTAATTTTTTCGCCTTAATTTAAATAAATAATACATCTGTCTTGTTCTGTTTGTAATGCAAAGTTTATGTTTGAGTGTAGATCATTAATAAACGTTAAGAAATAACCAATAAACTCAACCGAAGTATTAAAACAAGCTAAAATATCATCGGAACCAATACATAATTTTCGAAAATTGATTTGATTCATAAATTCGATCGTCTTAATCCTAATACTTACTAATATTAAATAAATAAACTTGAAATTGTGATTATTATTATTATTTTCAAAATATAAATGTGAATTTCAAAGAAGTAAGGCAAGAAACAATTAACAAATTGCTATATTTGTTAGGACTTTTTGGCTGGTTTTTTACCTAAGAATACCTTGGTGAAGTATCATGCAATCAATGCGATAATAAAATAGGCCGACGCGACGTACGAAAAAAGAATGATTAGCGATGGGGCATGTGTTTACGACGAACGAAATTAACTTGTTTGAATAAGGACTACCAACGTAGGATAAATAAACCAATAAAAATGAAACAAAAGGAAATAAAATAAGAAAAAATTCATCAAAACCGTCAATCAATTAAATTCCTTCGAATAAATCTTTAAACGAACGCGACCTAATCGTCCTTGAATTAAATTGGCAATCTTTTATTCAATTGACAATGCATAACATAAATTTCAATTTCCCAACGTCTTTAGCTATTTTCTCGTCAATTACCTACTTTGCAGATGGCATCGATTCGATTGTGATTGAGCAAATAGTAAATACGGAGCATTTACCCGTACAATATACAAACACCGCTGGAAAGTTGTTGATTTTACGGACAAAAGGTTTGATAACAAACTGTGTCATTACGCAAAGCCTTTGTTGTATTATTTTTGTTGATAGTTAATGACCTTTCTGGACAATAAACTCTGTTTTATATAAAAACATGAGTATTATGTTTAAAAATTATTCCAAAGCAAAGCTAAGGTGTAAAGAGATAATTATTAAATCAAACACTTTTTTGGTGCAAAAACAGAATGAATATTGATAACAGTTCGAGTTTAATTTTATTTTGAAAATGCTGATGATTGATGAGGCTACAGTAAAATGTTCATTAAAACTCTTAACCTACTTTGCGGTGATTGTAACTCAGTTTTTGATTGTTAATTATTACGTCAACATTGAAGGTTAAGTTTTTGTTAAAACCCTTTTATTTTCCTCCTCGGGTTCTTGGTAATTGTAAAGAATAATAATTATAACTTCAATAATAATCGCTTCGACAGTCATTTGCTTTGACTGACTTCTGCATAATCTACTTTATGTCCATTACCGTCAATATCCAATAGAAGTTAATTAAAAAAAATTAATATAATAGTTAGGGCGCGGCATTGGTAGTTTATATACGGTCTTAATTTATTATTAAGCAACCGTTACAGCCATCATTACCATATATTATTAATTTTAGAATTGTAAAGCCGGATTTGTAATTGACGCTTAATTACATCCTGTAATTATTTCTTTGTCAGATTCAATATATTACCTACTTATTAGGTTTCCTACAAAAAGCGGTCTGCTAAAACCTTGCCGTATTAGAAAATTACAAATGGAGGCCTGCACGACATTGCCGCCGTGAAATTGCTGCCACTTCAATAATTCGGCCTGCAAGTACGTACTATTAAGGCGAAGAATTGAAATTCAGTGTTGTGAAATACCGGCACGATTACTATCGAAAGACTTCATTGGTATTCAAAACAAATCAACCGAAATTTAAGCTTTGCGAACGTAGTATTTGATGGCTGTTTTGACGTCATGCTTCCTGGAAGTGGGTAGGTTACTGTTTTGTGCCGATTGTGAAATGAATGAGAAGTATTTTCTAAACTTCAGTTTCAAAAAATGAAATTCTGATCAGACTTTCCAGAAACCAGGTTAACAAAACAAGCCCTATGAGAAATGTATTTAAAAACTTGAGCGACCCCGTAACTTATAAATTTCTGTATATACATTATAGAATTCATCCCATGATTTTTTTACATTTTAATTTCTTTTTGAAGTAAAAACACAAGCCCCATATTTTTCATTTTTAAAGCTCCATTGTACCTTCGAAAAAACTATTAAAGTTTGCTATTAAAACACATCATTACTGCAAGTCAACACTAATTTACCATTAAAATATCCACAATATACTACGGAACCTTGCATTTTACTCTGTCTTACGCATGATAATAAAACGATACAAGAGATATAACGCATAACAGTGACTTGTTAAAGCACCGCAACGTTTCATTTAAATTCGTAATATCCGTTTGCTTTAAAGGAAAATTTAAATTATTGTTTTGCTATCAATCAACAACTACGAGTAGGAGAAAAAGGGAGAAGCCATGTAAGTCGCCTTAAAAATGATAATATTAGATGTAATAACATTTTGTATTAGATAAGTGCAATCGACGTCGATAGGTATGTATTGCAGCAATGGTTCGTTGCAACGTTCCTGGTTTTAATTTGATGTTAAAAAAATATATGCTCTTAAAATTTTGCGACACTGTAAGTTTATCCTAGCTTTTGGTTTTATTCACCATGCAAATCGTTACTTGAGGAGGCCAAATATTAAAATCTATCATGTTAAAATTAACGGTGTATATTAAATATATTGAGAGAAAATTCCTCTCTTCTTCTTTTTCTTAAAGTACAACCATTATTTTAAGGCCGAATCTTTAAGCCTTTCACTTAGGGATTATCTGTAACTGATAGGGGACCCTCAGGTAAATATTAAAATATTTACAAAATTTCACATATTTGTATATCATATACAAATTCCTTTTTCATTACATAGGAGTAAAACGGAGAACATTAATTTTGAATTTATTAACGAATTGGAAATTGCAAATGGCACACCGCAACACTAATCTAAACTAATTAAATAAGATATATTTACTTGTTTATACCTGTTACCTAGTTCGTAAGTTTTTAACTATTAAAACAGATTTTAATGTTTTATATAATACGTGTTAAAGTAATTTATTAATTAATGCGTATATCAATGAAAATGTTAAAAACATCGGAAGAACGAATTATTTCGAAACAGCTTATAAAATAAATAATTAAAATCTACTACTATTATCATTAAGCTTAATTACCTGACTGGTCCGAAAAACAAATAGAAAGGGAAATTCTTTACTTCATTGTTAATTTTCAAAAGTTTCTATACAAGCAAAATATTAAAATACCATTAAGTTTCCATTTTAAAATACGCACACCGAGTAGGTACAGACCTGTAGAGTAGTAACAACTGCTCGTTCTATTGTTACGGCATTACAAGCTCCATGCTGAGAGGAAATGACAAGATAACGGCGGCTCAAAGATTCGGCCTTAAAATAATGGTTGTACTTTATATGATGATATTGTTACGAACCCAATATCCAAAATTCTAAATTAAATTATTATTGCTTCATAGCTGTTGTAATGTGATTTCAATTACTTGCATACACATTTATGTTGCAAGTAGTGACGTCATTTTGCTCAGCAAATTCAAAATACATTATAATATTAAATTAGGC
Source organism: Limonius californicus (assembly GCA_014611495.1). Taxonomy (NCBI): domain Eukaryota; kingdom Metazoa; phylum Arthropoda; class Insecta; order Coleoptera; family Elateridae; genus Limonius; species Limonius californicus. The sequence goes on along the minus strand of JABXWE010000516.1, from coordinate 85,869 downwards.
AATGTGGAATAAGTAATACGCTTGATAAGGGAAATTAAATAGTAACCAGGTCATTGCTCATGGGTGCAAAAGGGGATTTATAAAAGGACACTTAAGATTGAATTAGCAAATAGTAATAGTAGATCGTAAATAGGTGGGTAGTTGGCGATGGGTGTTTGATAGAAGAGTGTGTTCCCAATAACAAACCTAGCAATGGCGTTGTACCTGTCTGTATTATTGCAAGTAGTTTAGTATAATGTTTTAGAATAAGTTGTCATAGTCTTGTGGTACGTAGTAATTAATAAATCTAATCATTTTATATAAGGGTAGTTGTTTCTCTGGTGATCCCGACGATAAGGACAAGGGGCTCCTTATCAGTTACAGCCCATAGGCGTAACATAATCCTGTTGGGGGTGATTTCTTACTGATATTGGGATACTGATGACCAGCAGTCGCTCCGTCGTTTGGGTAGCCGTACTACTGTTCGTTTATTTTAGGTTTTTGTATCTTCGATCATTTTGCTTTTCGTACCTCACCCATTTGTCAACGTGATCTCGCCAGTGACGTTGTCTTGTTCTCGCCCACCTAACGATGTGTTATGCGTGTTGATATAGATACTTCTTCTGTTAGTGTGTTATTCGTTAAATTTTTGTTTTATTGCTATTGTTAAGCTCCTTTATTACCTTTATGATTCTTCGATCGACGATCTTTTCTTGCAGCGTTCTTATAATGTCAACGAGTTTTACTCTATCGAACGCTTGAGTCAAGTTAATAAAGCAAAAGAATACTGGCTTATTGAATTCGATCAATTTCTCTATTAATTGGCGTAATCTAAATATTATATCCACTATGGACCAATTCTAACGAAACCTCCATTGTTTTTCACTTATTATTTCTTCTACTATAATCTTTGTCATCATTTTTGATACAATGCTTAGAAGGCATATTCCTCGTATAGTTCTTTGGATCTTTCTTGGTACCTATTCTTTGAATATTGAAATTGTTATGCATGTTTTCCACTGGTTAGGTACAACTCCTGTTTCGATTAATTTAGGGTAGTTATGTCTCGTGCCAGTTTGTCACCGCTGTATTTTATTATTTCATTTGAAATTGTGTCTATTGCTGGGGACATTCTGTTGTTAAGTTTAGCTATGGCGGCAGTTACTTTATCTTGGGTGATTTCTATTCTATCCAGCCCATCATTGACCCTCTTACATTCTCTTGCTTTCAGATTGTCGTTTACGTCATCTGTAGTTGATTCATGTAGATTCTTGAAATAGGCTTCCCACGTATCGGGCGAGATAGTGGTTGTATGTATTCTTCCTATTGCGCAGCATGTTCCATATTTTCTTTTGCCCTCCATACAAATAATGCTCCATATCTTTCGTGAAGTTTTCGCAGAATTCTCTTTTAGGTACTGTTACTTGGGCCTATATTCTATTCTTTACACGTCTGTATCTGTCGTACTGCTCCATTGTCTTATTGATCCTATACATAATATATGCAGTACGATGTTCTTCGGCTAGGAGTTTTACCTCTTCGGTGAACCACGGTTTGTTGTTCGGTTTTCCATTAAAATTGATGATTCTGTTTCCAATTGCTTCACTTACGCTACTTATTATACTGGAGGTTAATTTTTCCATGCTTGTTCAACACTATCGTCTTCTGTTATCATCTTAGAGTTTATGTTAGTATTAGATTTCTGTTAGTCTTCGTTTATATAGTTCCGTTGTGCTGTCCTTGCTTAGTGACTCGTTGTTGAATTTTATGAAGTATTTTCCAATTCTCGCATTTAGGTCGCCCATTATCAAGATTTTTTTCTTTTGCTGGTATTTGGTCTAGTGTCTCTTGTAAATTCTTGTAGAATAATTCTCTCTCTTCTCTAGGTTTACTAATATCCAGTGCGTATACATTTCCAATATGTATTTTATTATTATCAAAACTCAGTATTGTGTGTTTATCATTTATATGTTCTATTTCCTTTATGTGCTGTTTAAATCGCTCATGTATCAGTAGTCCAACTCCTGCTTGGGCCCTTTCACCTTTGTTCTTTTCACTGTAAATCATGCTGTAGTTCCGATAGTTTATATTTCCTTTTCCTTTTGGTTTTGTTCCTGAGAATATAACAGATGCCAATTTTGTGCCTGTTCATATCCATGATTTCTCGGTCTTTATTGGTCCATGATTGAATATACCAGCATCCTACCCTTATGATTTTCGACCTCCATATTCGTTTTTTTCGTTTTCTCGCTGTGTCGTCCATCCATTTGTTCCGTCCTGTTTCAGAGGCTTTAATGGTTCTTTGAGCATTATATCTGTTTTACAATAGGTAGAGTGCTAGCCTAACACACGAACCCTCCTCCTTTCACAAACGGGCTTGGGTCCGTCTTTGTCGGAGTTAAGAGAAAATTAGGGAAAGAATTTAAATGAAACTTAGGAAAGTAAGGGAACAGATAACAGTTTTCTATAGAAGCTGCCTATTCGTTGACAAGCAGCACTCAGCAGTGGAGAAGGCAATACCATATGCTAATATATAATAGCCTACTCCTTAATCGTTGGTATTAGTGTTTCGAGTGTTTTACAGTATTTAAAAACTGTTTACCTATTAAATGTGCAATTGTTACGTTTGCTACCTTCTATAAAAAAAGTATGATTAAGTAAAACTTCTTAAGAAGCTGGAATAATGGTAGGTAACATCTTCTTCTTCTTCATCTTCTCTTCACATGTTTCGGCATGCATCTTTTTCTTAGACGTCCAGCATTCCTTTTTTCCATGTGGCTTGTATCTTTTAGCTTCATTTAGTATTCTTCCTTTTGTCATTGTTTCTAGGTGTTCACGCCATCATTGTCGATTTTCTCTTATTCTATCTTGCAGTTTATATACATTAAAATCTTTCATTTCGATTGCATCCTTTTGTAGCTCTCATTTCATGTGCTTGCATTTTACTTGACTGTTTAGGATAATAACCAAGTTTCATTACCATACGTCAATAATGTGACTACCATCATTTTGTTAAATTATATCCTGATATCAGGTCTTGGTTTGTTTAAACAAATATCTATATATTGTTCCACATATTTGTCCAAATTTTGCTAGTTTATCTTTAACATCGTTGTCTCTACTGATATATCGCATCTTATTTAGGATGTCTATAATTTATTCTATATTCTACTATTTTTGTTCGAACTAGCTATTTTTCTTTAAAAACTATTTTTTACGACAGATATTTTTACGTTGTAATGTTCGCATGATTTGCTCTTTGTAGATCATCTTAGGTTTCTTCGATTAATACTTTGTCATCTGCATATAGGATTACATTTATTTTTGTTTGTTGGTTTAACTGTATTCCTGAGTCAACTTTATTTGTTAATACTTCTTTACACATGTTTTCTCCTAGATCTAGTGTGATAGTACTTAGTGTTGTTGAATATGCTTCTAACTGTCTTTATAAGGTATTTGAGGTAGTTTCTTCTCTGCATAATTTCCTACTGAGCTTCCCGGCTCAAATTGTCGAAAGCTTTTTCAAAGTCAATGAAGGCAATATAGGTCTCTTCATTAACCCTTGTCTTTTTTTCTGTAATTTGTTTAAAAGTAAAAACTGCATCTATAGTGGATTTCCATCAGCCAAAATACATTTAAAAACTTAAAAAACAATTGATGCAACTAGTAATGTATGTACATAACGTATGTCTGCTATCACTGGTATTTTTATATCTTTTCGTATTTTGTATTCGAGTTGGTCTTCCGGAAGTTAAACTGCATTAGGTTTGTTTGTTTTGATTAGGCAAGATCTAGAACGCGGTTTTTCGAACATCTCTATGCACTTAGGTAATATTTGGCTCGTTGTAAACCCTAACTCAACCCTAGCAGTGGTTTTTAACGTGTCACACATAGCAGTGGCAAAGGATCCCATGATTTACTTCTTATCCGACAAATGGCCTACTATCAATTTTACCCCGTCAAAAACATTTCACTGATCCGAATCCCTTGGGTCTATAGCCAATTACACTAACCACTAGACCACCGAGGCCAGCTAGACTGCATACTAGGTTAGCGTTCAATTAAAATGTAAACCAATTTATAAAGGATGAACAACTATTTATTTTATGAAACATATTATACACAGATATTATAGAATAGTGCTATGGTAGATACAGTGTTAAAGTAAATTTCAAAAGAATATTAACACCTTTAAAACGAAAGGTTTTCAAAAGAGTTCTTCAAAATGTAAAGGTTTCTACCTATTTGTACTGTTGTGCGGGTCGGGTCGTCTGGGGTTGTTATGTTTCCGTTGTTATGTATTTTTATGTAAATAGTTACCGATTATTTTTATCAAAAGCAAAACATTAAAAATTGATCTCTCCAATTTTGTATTTTAATTATACGTTATTAGGTGTTAGGACCATCTGATAAGTCCTAGCACCATATTTGGTGACCCCGACTGAAACATCCAACATCCTGCTTGTCCTGCTTGCTGCCATTGTGTGTCGTGTCGTCGTCTGGGCTGTTGGATTATCTTCGTGATTCTACGATTTTCTCTATTACTCAGATAAGTCCTTTTTTATTATTTATTAATCGCTTGTATAATGGTTTTTCCAGAATTTGATACTGATATTCGTTTATATTATTGTTGTGGATAGTTTTTTTCGAATAAAAAATATTACGTCACAATCTGACAAGTTTGACAAATTAGTGATTCATTTACCATCAGAAGTGAAAGCCAAAGTTAGACAATCTATTTTGGAACCTCATCGAACTGCACCTTATGATTCATTAAAAACTCAAATTCTTGAACATTATACACCATCCCCGACCCTTCAGGTGTCTTCTCTTTTACATTCTATAAAATTTGCAGGAAGTTGTCAAAATTTATTTTACGAAATTACTAGTTCCGCGGAAGGTTTGATTATTAATGATTTTTTACGTGAACTTTTTATATCTAAACTTCCCGCAGATTTGCAGGTGCACGCTTTAAATTTTAAAACACTTTCTCTTAAAGCATTGGCGGACCATTTAGATATTCTATATTCTGTTCTTCAAACAAATTCGCGGTCTCATATCAATTGTTCTACTTCTTCCACCAACATACCTCCTTTGTCATCAAAATCTTTTCAACCTTTTCAGTCAATGCAATCTCATGATCATGTTAGTACTCGAGGAGCATCTTTTCCTATTTCCAAACAGTGGAATAGGACCGGCAATGATTCTTTGCTTCCATCTGAAAATATAGTCTGTAAATATCATTATAATTTTGGAATTCGTGCGCGAAATTGCATGGGTAATCCTTGTCCGTTTTCAAAAAACTAGCTTGCGGGCGGCAGCCACTTGTCTCTGTCGCCTCTAATCTTCCTACCGGTGTTCTTTTAACAGTTCAAGATGCTACTGGCATTGTGTTATTGGTGGACACTGGTTCTTCTTATAGTTTGTTGCCGTTGCAGTTTAAGAATTCCACGTTTCGCCCGCATTCACTTTCTCTTATTGCAGCAAATAATACTATGATTAATACGGAAGGAGTTGTTTTTCTAAATTTAAAATTTGGTTTTCTTAATAACCGCACGATTTCCTGGCCTTTTATTTTGGCAAATGTAACGATTCCTATTTTAGGGATTAATTTTATCCAGCATTTTAAGTTGTTAGTGGATCCGGTTTCGAGAACTTTGTTGCCTCGTCTTTCTGATAATCAAGCCCTACCTCTTGAATCAGTTCCGAGTGCAGCCGTTCCTCTTCACGCTGATTCACTTTCACCTTTGCAACCTCGCGTATCTTTACCGCTTTCTTCTGTTTCGCCCTCCTCTTGTGATAATTGTGTTCTTCCTATAAAGAAGCTATTTTCACATAGAGATAGTAATGTGTTTCGCAAGGATTCCGTGCCTCCTCGCACAATTATTCCTTCTCCATCTAAATCTACTTATTCTTCTAAACTTTCTCCACAACATTCTCCTGTTCTTCAAATCAATGTTTCGTCTCATGAGTCTTCACATGTTCAGGCTCTTCTTGCCGAATTTCCCAATATAACCAAAGATTTTGATATCACCAAACCAATTCTTCACAACACTTTTCATAGAATCATTACAACAGGTCCTCCTATTGCTTCTAAACCACGTCGACTTAACCCTAATCAGCTCAATTTTCTAGAAGGTCATCTTCAAGAGCTGTTGGACCAAGGTATCATCGAGCGCTCTGACAGCCCATGGGCGACGCCGACCCACATGGTAGCGAAGCCGGATGGATCTTGGCGAGTTGCTGGCGATTATCGACGCTTAAATGCTGTTACGGTTCCGGATACCTTCCCGATTCCCTTTCTTCAAGACTTCACTGCAAAGATAGCAGGCTCCGTGATCTTCAGTAAATTGGATTTGAAGAAAGCTTACTTCCAAATTCCCATTGCTGCTGAGGACGTACCCAAGACAGCTATTACAACACCTCTTGGAGCCTTCCATTATCTCCGTTTAAATTTTGGTTTACGGAATGCCCCGAGTTCCTGGTCCCGTTTCATTTTCCAAGCCTTGGCAAAGCTAAGTTTTATTTTTTTTTTATTTAGACGACATTTTAGTCTTTAGTAAAAACACTACAGAACATTTCAAACACCTTAAGCTTCTCTTCGAACGATTAAACAAATTTGGGTTACTTCTTAATTTAGATAAATGTGTTTTTGCTGTATCCGAATTAGACTTTTTAGGGCATCATGTTACCAGTGCCGGAATTTCGCCTCAATTTTCTAAGGTGCAGGTAATTAAAGAATTTCCAGTTCCTACGGATCAGAAAAAACTTCGAAATTTCATTGGTTTGATTAGTTATTATCATAAATTTATTCCACATTGTGCGGATTTATTAGCTCCCTTGAATGCTTTGGTAATTCCTGGTAAAGCATCCACTAAACCTGTTACTTTCAACACTGTTCAATTAAGCGCTTTTATGGCAGCTAAGGATGAATTAGCCAAGTTTACACTGCTCGCTCACCCCATTTCAGGTGCTGAAATCAGTATTGCTGCCGATAGCTCTTCAACTATCATTGGAGGTGTTTTACAGCAACTTGAAGATGGTGTTTGGAAACCTTTAGCGTTTTGCAGTAGAAAGCTGACTCCTGCTGAACAAAAATACAGTATTTTCTCGCGTGAATTGTTAGCTGTTTATTTTGCTGTAAAAAAATTTCGTTACTATGTAGAGTATAGAGAATTTTGCATATTTACTGATCATCAGGCTCTTTGTTCCGCAATACGAGGCTCTCCGGATCACTATTTACCACGAGAATTTCGACACATCGAATTTATTTCTACGTTTTCCACTGACATACGACATCTACGTGGATCTCAGAACGTTGCTGCTGATGCGTTGACTCGAGTGTCAACAGTTTCTTCACTGACTAGTGTTGATTTAGACGAGTTAGCTGCAGCGCAAATAAATGATCCAGAACTTCTTACTTTGCGTCAACAACCAAACTTTCGTTTTGAATTATCACAAACGGTTCGCGGTACGAAAATTTGGGTTGATCGTAGCCATGGTAGATTACGTCCATTTGTTCCAGCTCAATTTCGCTTTGCTATTTTTCAACAATTACATGGTTTAGCGCATCCAGGCATTAAAGCTTCTCAGAAATTGCTCTGTCAACGCTTTCTTTGGTCAAACATGCCAACGGATGTCAAAAAATGGGTTATGTCTTGTGACAGTTGTCAACGGAACAAAATTTCACGGCACACTCGTGGTTCATTGCAGCCCATTACTGAACACACTTACACACATCTTTTGTAGTGTTCGTACACGTTATTATTTCCCTTTTGTTATATATACACCTTTTTGTTTCTTTTTCTGTTTGCAGACGCTTGCACATCTCGCCGTTCCTGTGTTTTGGTTTCCAGTTTAGTTTTAACTAGATTAAGAATTTGTTATATTATTATTCATTATTGTATTTTTAAGTTTGTATTAATTAATCTTGACTTTGTTATTTTTTAAGAATTTTTTGAAAATATTTCTTTTTTTTTCGCATAAAGGGTTTTTTAACTACCACAATCGTTCCAAATTTTTGATTGCCTCTATAATGTGGGTCAAAATTTTGTTTCGAACACGTGATTGTGGAAGTTTTCCCTTTTACATGCGCGTTTTTTCTTTTTTTTGAGAGTGAGGGGGGGGTAAATGTTGTGCGGGTCGGGTCGTCTGGGGTTGTTATGTTTCCGTTGTTATGTATTTTTATGTAAATAGTTACCGATTATTTTTATCAAAAGCAAAACATTAAAAATTGATCTCTCCAATTGTGTATTTTAATTATACGTTATTAGGTGTTAGGACCATCTGATAAGTCCTAGCACCATAGTACCACGCCGTCTACAGACGAGAACAAACAGCGTCGATTAAAATGCTTCGAGCAACTTTTGCAGCGCTACCGTGACGAAAGGGGCGACTTTCGTTTGAATATTGTGACGGGGGACGAGTCGTGGGTCCATCATTACGACCCAGAAGAGAAAAGACACAGAGCTGAATATCGACATTCGTCTTTTCCTCAAGCGAAAAAGTTCAAAACACAACCATCCGCAAAAAACTTCTTTTGATTGTGTTTTGGGATGCTCACCGAGTTTATATGACCGATTTTCTGGAATGAGGGGCAACGGTAAATTCTTCTCAGTACACACAGACTCCAAGACACCTCGGACGTCAAGTTTGTCGTATTAGGGGCAGCCTCGGGCCAATAATCTTGCAACATGACAACGCTCGTCCACACACCTCGCGCGCAACTGTAGAGGCTCTGCGAAACCTGAAGTTAAACCGATTCCACACCCTCCTTATTCCCCCGATCTTGCACCTTGCGATTTTAATTTTTTTCCTCTACTCAAAAGAGACCTCAAGGGTAATCATTACACCTCGGACGATGAGGTGAAGGCAGCTGTTAAATCCTGGATTCGAGAAAAGTCGGAAGAATTTTTCAGTGACGGAATGAAAAAACTTTGTTACACGTTGGAAGAAATGTGTTAGCCTTAACGGTGACTAGGTTGAAAAATAAATATATGATTTTGAAACTTAAGAATTGAACTTTAATGTACTTTTGTCCGATCTTGCTATTTGTTTTTGTTCGCGCTCTACAAGCATGTGTGCATTAGTTTTCAGCCTACCCTACTATTTCCATAATAGATAGAATAGGACAGTGAAGTAGGAGAGATCCGTGTATTTCAAAAATCGGTGTAATATCATTTTTACAGTTACTAAAGTAGCCCGGGTTGCGCACATTCGTCGTCCGTTCACGTACGATCAGGAGAGTTAAGGCAGCATGGTCTCGGGTCAGTACTTGGATGGGTGACCCGAAAGTTACGTAGGGTAGGTATGTTAACGATTCAATATATTTATTAAATAATATCCGTAGACCAATTTCTTGATATACATCCATCCGCAAAATTTATTTCGCAACAACATTGAAATATTGTATCTTAATATCGTAAGCTATTTATAATATTACTTAAATTGTATTATTATAATAAGTTACTGATTCACAAAAATTTGTAGAAATTTCCGGAACAAAATATCAGGAACTACATGAAAAAAAAAACAATTGCTTGCCTTGTTAGCCCCACTACTATTTCACACAATTGAAACAAAATCCCCAAAGAAGCTTCTGAAAAATAATGTTTTAAAGTTTCACTCAATTTTAAATATTTTCAAAAATTAGTTTTGTGTTTTCACTTATAAAAATTAAAGTCCCTGTACATCCTGAACCGCCCATTTGAAAAATGTATTAAAATCTTGAATAGGAATAATATCAACAAATAAATATCCTTCTAGGATCACATATGGATGATACAAGCAAAAACATATACAAGGTGTTGAAAAACAAGGGTAAAATATATTCAAAACATATATTACGGCTCAAGATAAGTAGGAAAGTGTTAAGATAGGTCCTGAAATGAGCTTTTTTTAGATATTAGCAATTCTGTGTTGTTTACTGAATTAAATTCATTTTACATTAAAAACATGCGTGCTCAAACAGCAAACTTTGGCACCCAAGTATAAAACAATTATATCTTGCAATTAGGAACCGTCCAAGTATTTTTGAAACATTACGAATTTTTGTTAAGGCACATGTTGAACCTGCATCCATAGTGAAGGGAGACGTTTTGACATTTAATTTAATTAAAAGTAAAAATGGTTACATTTTATGTGTTTTAGGACAAATAATACGAATATGAAAGAAAAATATCTCGGAAACAGCTCATTTCCGGTCCCATGTTTAATGAAAGTTTAAGACTTATATATTGAGCAATACTAATATGTCGATAAATTATTTTACGTTTGTTTTTTAACACCTTGTATGTAACTCACATTTTATGGTGCGGTTCCCCTAACGGTATATGTTAGGCCTTAATTTCGCGGGACTCCCTATCTAAAACGAACAACTATGCCATGTTGGTAATCGTCCCCTACTGGGAATCGTGCAACTGGAAGCAACAAACCATTCTCCGGGAAATACCCTAGCTACACAGTTTTCACATTTTCTTCAATTTCTTCAATTTCGTTTTATATACCGTTAACGTTATCCCTAAATAGAATGCGAGTAGCATGTAACTAGTGTTCCCCTGAGAATCGTATATTGCTCATAGCTAGAGAAATCCCAGCATAAAATATAAATTGTGTATAACTAGTGGGCCCCCTAAGTATAGCGTCTTATACTATACGCATATAGTTAGGGAATCCCAGCAGAAAATGGGAGTTAGATATAATTAAAGGAATCCGAGCGGGGAACGTGAATATCCTACAGCAAGGGTATTCTTCGGAGAATTACGTATTACATAGTGCTATGGGAACCCCAGATGATAGTGCGACCTTTATATAGCTAGAGTATTTTTCCGCGAATTGTATATTGCTAATAGTTAGAGAAATCCCAGCAGAAAATATAAATTGCATATAACTAGTGGATCTCCCTAAGTATAGTGTCTTATATGTAGTTAAGGAATCCCAGCAGAGAATGGGAGTTGTACATAACTAAGGGAATCTGAGCGGGGAATGTGAATACCTTCAGCAAGGTTATTCCTCGGAGAATTGTGTATTACATAGAGCTACGGAAATTCCAGACGCTAGTGTGACTTTCATATATAGCTAGGGTATTCCCTCGCGAATTGTATATTGCTCTTAGTTAGAAAAATCCCGGTAGAAAATATAAATTGCATATACCTAGTGGGTCTCCCTAAGTATAGTGTCTTAGATACAGTTAAGGAATCCCAGCAGAGAATGGGAGTTAGATATAATTAACGGAATCCGAGCGGGGAATGCGAATATCCTACAACAAGAGTATTCCTCAAAGAATTGTGTATTACATAGAGCTACGGGAATTTCAGATGCTAGTGTGACCTTTATATAGCTAGAGTATTTCTTCGCGAATTGTATATTGCTAATAGTTAGAGAAATTCCAGCAGAAAATATAAATTGCATATAACTAGTGGGTCTCCAAGTATAGTGTTTTATATATAGTTAAGGAATCCCAACAGAGAATGGGCGTTATAATTAAGGAAATCCGAGCGGGGAATGTGAATATCCTACAACAAGGGTATTATACTCGGAGAATTGTGTATTACATAGAACTACGAGAATTTCATATGTAGTGTGACCTTCATATATAGCCAGGGTATTCCCTCGCGAATTGTATATTGCTCATAGTTAGAGAAATCCCAGCAGAAAATATAAAGTGCATATAACTAGTGAGTCCTCTTAAGTATAGTGTCTTATATATAGTTAAGGAATCCCAGCGGAGAAGGAGCGTTATAATTAAGGAAATCCGAGCGGGGAATGCAAATATCCTACAACAAGAGTATTACTCGGAGAATTCTGTATTACATATAGCTACAGGAATTCCAGATGCTAGTGTGACCTTCATATAGCTAGGGGATTCCCTGTAAAATGTGGTTAAGTTAATATCTTGCCTATATGATATTCCCGTACTCTGCTGGAATTCCTGTAACGATATGCAAATCACAGTCGCGACTGGGATTCGCCTAGCTACATACAAAACACAATTCTCCTCGATAGTCCGTAGTTTTATGTCATATGATTCTTCTACTGGGATTCCTCTAAGTATACGCAATACATATCACGAAGGAATACCTTAGTTACATGCTATGCACATTCTACGCTGGGATTCCCCCAACTATATGCGTGTATAACGCTATGTTCTTGGATACAGCCCTAACTATATGTAATTCACATTTTTTGCGAGGATTCTAATATTATAATAACATAACTATTATTCAATACACTGTAATTAATGGAACTCACCTATCAATAGCCAATATGCCCTTCTCTGCTGGATTTCCTCTAACTATTTAAAATTCACATCTCCACTGAGACACCGCTATAAAATTGTTCTCGTGTTCTCTGGTAGGAATCCCCACAGTATGGGCAGCAATTAATTTTCCTGGAAATCCCTTAAATGTAATGGGCATTATCTGCTGGGATTTATTTTGACACTTATTTCTATGTACGTTTTCGATGCCTTTATCTAATAAAATTTTTTCCCCTAATGATGAACAATCATAATAAAAGGGCAGTACAAATGCTATTACTTTGTCTCTGTTAAAGCAAACGTTTAGGCTATACATCTGTCATACATTTTGTATTGTTCACGGTGCCTTAGTTGACATTAAACTTTAATCCGTTTATTTACATTTCACCTGCACAAAAAACTTTTCCGATTGGCGCATTCTCTATAATCCTTCCCCAGCCCCGCGAGCCAGTTTTTTTTGTTGTAAATATATGAACCGACAACAAACGACTTACGTGGGTGTTTGTCGTATAAAAATCTTCACACTTCGAATATAGTACAGAAAATTTAAATAATAAGTCGTGATTCCTATTCAGAAAAATGTAATTCTATTAAAGTCAAGCGGTATAATCCCATTTAATCCTATTCAGCAGCGCAGTCTATTAAGTGCCACAATGGTACGGAATCTAATCGCATGTGATCTAGGAATGCGATACATGTAATAACATTTTGTTGCTGATCTCTTGTATAAGCGCATAGGATTACTTTATACCGGATAAAATCATGTTATACATAAAATCTGACAGACGTTTGCCTTTCCGTTGCAATTTGCCGCGACATGAATACGCTTACATTGCAATTCTGGACAAAAAATGTTGCCAACTCGTTTCTGCTACGTCCATGAATTTAATAAAACATAAGCCTACAAATCCATAACGCGTTTCATTATCTAAATCTTGTTTGCTCATCAAATCAGGCGGTACTTTACACGTGTTTAGTTTTTTGAGCCAAATTTCACGGCTATAAAGGTGGTTGTTTTAACATAAATAAAGAAAGAACCTTCACCGGAGTGAGAAGGCCACGGAGGCACGTAGCAAATTTTTCGAAATGGCATGAAATTAAGTCTTGACCACACACACGGCTTTGCTAATACGATTTAACAATTTCAGATTTTTACTTAGAAGTAATTAAATTTGCTTACGTGTGCGGTTTAATTTGCGATGGAATTAATTTAAGTTAAACTTTATTAACTTTGAGAACTACATATTCAAGCAACGCTTCCATCAGAATAAAAATGAAACCTGTCATCAGTATGGACAGCGAAGTGTGCTCTGAATATAATACAAAGTTTATAAAGTGTCATAACCGACGCTTTAGTAATTGAAATATTATTATTTCCAAGGTAAAAACAAAGTTGATCGTGAACAAACACACACGTTAGCGTAAATTAAACTCATGTGGCAAACTTGACAAATTTCAGCCATTATTTCATGCCAAGCTCGAGCGTACTCGTGCAAGTTGTGTATTTAATAATGATTCAACTACGTGCTGTGATGTTTCTCGAGTGTTTTATTTTAAACTCTGCGAAGCTTCCTTTACCGTAGTTGCAGTTTTTCTTCTATGGCAATGCAGGTTTATTACACAGCCCTAAAAAAAGAAGCTTAACAAATGATTGAACAGGCGTTGGTAGAAAATAATGGAGCCAATACATTTTGAAGGGCAATTTTTGATGGTATTTTGGATTTATGTATGTGTATACATTTTTAGGCTGCATATTTAAAACGCAGAGAGAAGAGAATTAAACAGATGCAATAGAAGTGAATAAAGGTTATGATGTGAGATTCTAATATTTTATATTCTACGCTACTCCAATATTAAGAGTTGATAAACCCTTAAGTTAAAGTTAATTTGAGGAGCTCCTTAATCTGCTGGCTAGCTTAATATTTCCTATAATATTTATTAGCCTAATTCCCTCCTTATTACTGTACTTAGCTGGTTTATTATTTTTATTATTCCTCTGCTTGACTGCTTCCTTTACGTTGTTATCTTAGCTAGCACCTTATTACTTCTTTCTATCCTGGCTAACTCATTACTGTCCTTGTTATCCTGATTATTCCCTTTATTATTCTCAGTAGCTTCTTATTCATTTAAATGGCGTTATATTTTCCCTATGTCCCTATCTAGATCTTAATTGTGTCTTATACTATTCACTTTCCAACCTATTGATTTATTATTTTCCTTTTATTTCTCTATTTACACTCCTAGTTGACCTCTTACTATCAACCTGCTTCTGGATGGCTCGTTCATATTCTCTTTATGATTATAACTTCTTAATAGTGATCTTGTCTTCTACATTTTGGTTATATTGGTAGAGACCTCTTTATTCCAAAACGTATTGTTGATTAATATCCTAAAAAGAAAACACCTTAGAGGAGACCGTGGAAAAACAAGTACAAGATAAAGACGCCCAAGATCGTCATCCGGAAAAGCCGCGATTACCGATATAAAATATATAATAAATTTCTTGTTTTCCTTATTCCCCTGGCTATGATATTATTGCTTACCTATTTTTTTCATTCTCTTCTATTGCTCATACTATTCTGACCCAGGCCTTGTTACTCTCCCTATATTCCTATCCGACTCTTTATTGACCTTATTCTCTTAGCTGTAACTTAATTATTCTACGTATTCTTCCCATTTTCTTGTTAATTTCTTATTCATATTATTCTTAAGTTCGTCTTTGTTATTGTCTTTATCCTCTTCGTTCTGTTCCCTGAATTCTTAGTATTTCTCTAGCTGACGGTTTATTACTCTTCCTATTTGTCTGAATGCTTGCTTAATATTTTCCTTATTTCTTTTACTCTTCTAGCTGTCACCTTATTATTGCCTTGGAATTTTTTACTGTTCTTATTTTAATGGCTGGCTGATTATTCTCGTTATTCCTTTGAGAATCACATTTTAGTATCCCAGCAGATGAGTTACAACTCTTTTTATACTCCTAGTTGTCGCCTTATTGTCCTTATTCTCTTAGTTATTGCCATGTCTTCTGTTATTCTTCTAGCTAGCTGTTTATCATTTTTCTTACATTCTTTATTCTCTTCATGAATCGCATTGGCTCTTTATTCCTTAGATTGACCCTTTTTTTGTTGTCTTTACCTTCTTCATTCTGATTACTGACTTCTTATTGGTCCCTTATTTTCCCTGTTGTTCTAAATGACTTCTTAGTATTCTCGGTATTGCGCGTATTCTTATGACTTGACTAATTATTACTGTCTTTGACCTTTTCATTCTTCTTATTTTTTAGCTGTTCATTCTTCTGATATCCCTATCCACATCTTTGTTGTGTTTCTTATATGCTTCATTTTTCAAGCCGGTGCCCTATTATTATTTTTGTTATCCTAATCAACACTACACTGTCCTATTTGACTCCCTACTATACGCCATATTAGTACCCTGACTACGTTTATATTATTGTTATTATTATTATTATTACACGTAAGACACTTTATAATCTTCTTATTCCCCTGGCGAGATCTTTGTTGTGTTTTTTGGATTCGTCTTTCTAGCACCGTACTCTCCTTTACTCTTCATCTTCTTCTAGCTCACTGCGTAGTGATTTCATTATTCCCCTGGTTGAATCCTTACGTCTGCCATATTCTTCTCATTTTCCTGAATATCTGCCTATTTTTGTCGTCATATTCCAGTTATTTATTCACATGATATGCTCCTTACTCCTTAGCCTACCTCCTGGTTTTACTTATAATCGTTTTAATTTATCCAAGCTTATGCCCATTATTCGCTTAATTGGTATCCTTCTTCTCCTTTTGTTTGCTCTTCTTGATCTTTTGATGTAGTTAGTAATCATTATTCTGCGTATGACTAGCTTATTGTTATTGTCCTTGCTGTCTAATCATTATTCTGCGTATGACTAGCTTATTGTTATTGTCCTTGCTGTCTAATATTCTGCTCTTTTACTTGTGGTGGTTGTTCTTTGTACAGACATCTCCTTATTATTCTTAGTCTTTTGGTACTTCTTTGTGGTTTCAATCTTTTTAGTAATTCTCCAAGCTGATATCTTATTCTTTTCTTATTAGTATGGTTAATCTCCTAACTAACTCTTTATTACTCTCGCTGTCCATTTGAATAGGTCCTTGACATTCTCTTTGTGGTTGCTAATTTTTGTCTTGGCCTTCCCTATTCTTCTTATTTACTTATATGGTGCCTTAGTTTCCTTATTTCTAAGGCTAACCCCTTATTGTTTCTCTACATGTTCCTATCTGATGCCTGATTACCATTTGTGTTATTATCCTAAATGTCTCAGTATCCTCTTTATTTTTCTCAACTGAACTCTGCTTCTTGTTCTTATTGTCGAAGTTGGATCTTATTATTCTTCCCAATCTTTTCATTTTTCTGCCCATATACTTATCATTTTCATTGTCTTTTATATTGTTCGCGTTCTTATAGAAGTCCCCTTATTATTATCCTAATGGTCCTGGTTGCCCTCCATCTATTAACCCTAATAATATTTCGGGAACCAATACAAGCAGTTCTGTCTCTCTATCTGTCTATAATATGTTAAATTAATACAAAATCAAATTTGGACATATATTTTGATAATTGCAAAAATATACAAATCAAGCCATTTGTACACGTTTTCAGTTTCAGAAATGTCTGCATTCTTTAATATTTTTTACTACCAAGGAGAAACACTCACGTTTAGCTACAAATATTTTTAGAACAGCATTTTTGATTAAAATCGCAATTTCAATATTTTCACGAAATCAATACAATTTTTTAAAATACTGACAATCGAATTTTCAAAAATTGAAAAAGTTGTACAGAATCGATGAGGTTAATGTCCAAGAAAAAAAAACCTAATTTAAAATTTTATACGAATAACTCGACGTGACAGTTTTGCATAAAATCGAAATTGGTTATTTTATGACCACACTGTGGGAGAACAGACGTCGTTATTTATTTATGTATTTTGCCAAATTTACAGTACAAACATGCAACTTCTTCAACACAAACAGCAGGCGTAATTTATACATTATTACTTCCAAAAGGCAAATTTTTATTATCTCAGGCGGTGATTTATTAGCTGAAAAAGTGTACAAATAAACATTTGCATTTCATGTGTGGTTTCATAAAACGAGTACGTTTTACAAGCCAACTTATTGTATACATTATAACAGAGCAAGCCGGGACGTTGCCCTATCACATCTAATATAATATAAAACTGATTAAAGCACTTTAAACGTACAAGATGCTTATAAATAAAGAGTGCAAGTACCTTTAAGGCAAGATAAAATCTCCAGAGCAAAACCGCTCTTCTTTTCATACGGCTAAGTATGAAAATCGCTTATTTTTTCAGCTCCGTTGACTTTTCAGCCCATTAATTTTACACACTTTGATTTTTCTGTAGTAATCAAAGTTGTAATTTAATACTTCGAGCAGGATTATGTTTATGGGTGTTAATTACGCGTAGAAGACGGAAGTGAAATGTATATTCTCTTAAGCAAAATGAGTATTCTTTCAGAGTTAAATTATTATAATGTACCGTATTTTACGGTGCATATACAGAGTCATCCAAAAAAACCCGATACTGAAATTCCATCATTTGTGCAGCGGTTTTCATTTGGAATGATAAAGCGTTTCAACAAAATAATAGAACTAAGTTTTGATTGATAATTTCAACAGTGAATAGTGTAAGCTTTAGCTATTTGTTTCTTACAAATCATCACCTAATATACAATAAAAAAAATAAGATATCCGCATACGGTTACCACCTCTCACGTATTCAAATACTTCTCGATAAAGATTCCCCGAGAAAGGCGGCGTTGAAAAGTGTAACCTGCAACGTTCTCGTGTACCTTACTATAATTAGACACCCATGGCTGTGTCTAATCAACACCCACGGTAATGTAGATAAAAAGATAAACTAGCAATTAATATCTCATTTTCAGAGGCAGCCCGTGTGTCTGCCTTTCTCATGAGGTAACTTTCCTCAGAGCATACGTTTCCAATTATGGGAAGAGGAATCATCGCATTTCTTATTTAAAACTTGACCCTTCCGTTAATTAAAGTGGTGCACTGGCGCCATCTATCACGTATAATTGCATGCGGTGGGTGGAGGCTTTTTATAAACGAGATGTCGCTCTGATGTGCTACGAGCTTTTTCCCAAAGAGCCGATACGATCTGCACTCAATAAAATTAGCTTGCGGGCGCGAACGTGGGGTTGATTCATTATTTTGTTGACTTTGTTTCATTGACTCTGGAGTGTAACAACAATTAAATCTTTGAAACCTAAAGAAATTCGCTACGTACTTTTCAGATCTCAATACAACAAATGTTTACGTCTGTCCTCGTTAAAATTTGTTTA
The DNA here is from genome assembly GCA_014611495.1 of Limonius californicus. Taxonomy (NCBI): domain Eukaryota; kingdom Metazoa; phylum Arthropoda; class Insecta; order Coleoptera; family Elateridae; genus Limonius; species Limonius californicus. The sequence goes on along the minus strand of JABXWE010000516.1, from coordinate 67,272 downwards.
CTACTGTGAAAGCTACCAGAAAGCAGCACAGGCAGCAGTACCCTTGAAAAGTAACTGGAAACTGGTGCACGAAGCACAACATTTCAAGAGCTTTAACAAAGTACCTAGGAAGCCTTTGAATGCTGTGAAACCTCTATGAAAATCCAAAACAAGCTTGATAAATATCAACGGCAAAGTTTTTAATTTAATTTTTTTTAAATGTAACTCTTTGTAGGGGATTAATAGATTCAGCCTTCGGTTTTATGAAATGGCAAAAACCAAATTTGGTTTGAATGCCATGATTGCTAAAATAAGAAGTTAAATAAGGATTTTAGTAGAATAGGAAGCTACAACTATTTAACCAGATTAATAAAATAAAATTTTATAGTTTTGTTAAGAAGCTTTAAGAGCTTCGAGTGAGTTCTTAAAAGATTGTAGGTTGTAAAAAAATTAAAACTTTTAAAAGGAACAAAATTCGATGTAAAAAAAGTAATGGGCGATTTCAACGCCAAATTAGGAAAGGAGGAAGTATATAATGGCATGATAGGGAAAAACAGCAAGCATGATAGGACAAAATGAAAATGGAAGAAGACTTAAACTTTGTTGCTGAACGGAACTTACGGGTAAAAGCCACATACCTTCAACATAAAGATATCCATACAGGGACCTGGATTATCCAAAACGGGCAAACTATTAATCAAATCGACCATGTGCTCACCGAATCAAAACATATAAACAAAATCACAGACGTAAAAAGTCAAATAATGTTTAAGATCACATTAAAGGAAGAAATAACTCAAGTTAAGATAAAGTCGAAGGGAAATAATAGGCTAAACTTAGAGTCCCTAAAAGAGGAAAGAACAAATATATGAATAAGATACACAGAGGACTAGAGTCAAAGGGAAATGAAACGGATATTAATGAGGAATGGGAAACCATAAGCAAAATAATGAAAGAAAAGGCGGGTGAAGTATTAAGCAACAAGAAGAAAGACACAAACGAATGGTTCGATGAAGAGTGCAAGGGAATGCTAGAAGAAACAAGAAAGAAATTAGAATATCTTGGATTAAATAATGAAGAAAATAAAGTAAAATATCAACAGAGTATAAAAGCGGCAAAGATGTAATTAGAACAAAAAAAGACAGTACCAGAATAATCAGTTGGAAGCTATAGAAGATAACTTTAAACAAAACAAACTAAGATGGTTTTACGCAAAAACAAGGAAAATAAAGAAGAAACACCATATACAAATATTTATGGAAAAAGAAGGAAAGAAAATAGGAAATAAGCAAGAAATGAAGGAACTATGGGTCTACTACTATAAACAAATGTTCAAAGACATCGAACAATGGGAGAATTAAGAAGGAGATGCAAGAGAAGAGAACAGGGAGATAGCATAGATAGCACCCACATAGGAGGAAACTCAGAAAATAATACGAGACCCGAAAAACAATAAAGCAGCGGGTAGTGACAACATATATAACGAATTTTTGAAATACCGGGGACCAACATTAATTGAAAAAATTCATAAATTAATAATTAAGATCTGGGAAAAAGAAGAAATGCCCGAGGTACGGAAGGAATCAGTTATAATCCCTATTTACAAAAGAGGCGAGAAAGAAAAATGGGTAAACTACAGACCTATAAGCTTGCTAAACGTGGTATATAAGGTATTAGCAAATGTAATAGACCAGAAGTTAAAAAACGCAAATCATACGCTGTTAGGAGAATACCAATATAGCTTCCGCGCTAGTAGATCAGCAATCGATAACAAATTTACCATAAAGTAAATACAAGAAAAATGTTGGAGAAAAAATAAAAAGATGTATGCATTCTTTATCAACTTCCGGCAAGCGTATGATACGATAAAAAGGAAAGAGATAGTAAGAACCCTAAAACAATTTAATTCTCCTAATAAACTGCAACGATTAGTAAAGATGTCATTAAAGGAATCCTGCAGCAAAGTAAGATTTGATAACGAGAAAACAAGAAAGTTCCCAACAAATAGAGGATTGAAGCAAGGGGGGCCGCTGTCAAGCACACTATTTAATCTAGTACTGGAACAAATAATAAAGAGCAGTAACATTAACAGAAACGGTAATATCCTTAAAGGCGCGCATCAATGTCTGGCCTTCGCCGACGATGTATTGATCCTGACTAGAACAAAAAATACACTACAAGAAATGACGAAGGCATTAATAAAAAATGCAGAAGAAAGAGGAATGGAAATAAATGAACAAAAATCCCAATATATAATGATGAATGGAACGAAGGAAAATGAACCGTTACTTATAAGCAAGAAAGATAAAGTTGTTAAAATTAAACCAGTGGAAAGTGTAATATACTTAGGAACAGATATAACGTCAGACGGGAAAATTAATAGTGAAATAAATAGGAGACTATCAATAGGGTGCAAGTGCGTGGGTGTTTACAGTAACGTACTAAAATCAAAAGTTCTTTCCAAGCCAGCCAAACTAAAACTGTATAAAACAATTATAAGACCAGTAGTTGTATACGCGAGTGAGTGTTGGATTATGACACAACAAGAAGAAAATAAAATAGAAGGAGGATACTAAGGTTAATGTACGGAGGAATAAGAGAAAATGACCAATGGAGAAGACGAACTAACAATTGAATTACAAGAGCTCTATAGTGACACGACAATAACGCAAGTAATTAAACAAAACAGAATAAGATGGGTTGGACATCTAACCAGACTATCAAACACAAGAACAGTGAAAGAAGTATATAAAAGTGAGCCAGAAAGAAGGAATAAACGGAGTAGACCCAGACTTAATTGGAAAGAAGAAATAGAGCAAGATTTAGAAAAACTAGAAGTTACCAACTGGGAATTAACAGCTGGAACTGGAGAGGATGAAATGGAGGAAAATAGTTGAAAAAGCCAAGGGCCTCTAGGCATGTAGCGCTGAAAATTAATTAATTAATTAAAAAGGGACAAGATAAGAATTGAAACAGCAAAAGCTCTAAATTAGATTAACAACTTAAAATAGGTTTAATCTTTACAAAAAATAGAACTACAAGAATTTAAATCGCAAATATTTATCCATCAAATGAATTAAATATCTAAACGGATTAAGTGTTGTTGGAAAAGTAGCATCAAGCTTTAATAAAATACGACTTTTGAAATCCACAGAACCTTTGAAATTCTAAACAGCGCAAGTCTCACAAGCTCCGAGAACTTAGTTCTATAACAATTAGTGAATAGAATTTTAAAATGTTTTGGAAGTTAAGAGAAAAATATACATATTTATTAAAACTCGGGCGGAGCCCTTGTTTATCGTAGCGTGTGGTTTCACAAACAATCTCGTTTGTATCCTTTAAACCATTTCTAAGGCCCGCCGAAAAATGTATTATTTTCCTCAAATTTATTTGATATCTGATGCTGAGTTGCACAAAGATATGCGAAAACGTGATCTAATACTGCTGTCAGGGGCAAAACCAATTGGGAAACGTATCGGTTTCATTTTATTTATGTATATTTCCTATTTTCCTTTAACTTCCTGCTATGTAGGGAGAACGAACGAATGCACCATCCTGTAGCTTTATGTGAAAATTGAAGAATTGTTTTTAAGCTAAAATAGAAATTGCTAATGATGAGAAGATAGTTTTCGATGGTATTGTTCATAAGAATGTGGAAAGGATCCTTACACATGGGTCAGCATTTTATTTAAAATTAGTTAAATGTGTTATGGTTGCGTTTACATATTATACGAAGTGAAACAGTGGTATAAAACTCAAAGTTTCAAAAAGAACTGTATACAAAAGTACAAACAAAAATGTTGTTCTAATTTTCCAGTTCACTTGCTCCAGTAATATAAAAAAATATTTCAAGGCCCTTTCAAAGTGGCGCATTTTTCTGTCTCCTCCTTAAACATTATAATTGATAATTTTCAAAAAAACATTTTTCCCTCCATATTAAGTTCATTGCGTGTGCGTGTCAGTTAAAGCAGGTCTCTCTACCACACGAACGCTGTTTTGGTCGCAGAGTGAACGAACTGCTGACTCACTGTTTTTGTTTTGAAAATAACCAATCGGAAAAAAGTAAAAATCGAACAATACCGGGCTGATTTTCCTGCTCGATAGAGCCCATTGTTTGCATTCAAATTTGTTGTAATTAGTGCCATTGACCCCCGAGAAGAAATTCTTCATTTTGACCTTGTCATAATTTCTGAAGGCTCCCAACAGGTTTCGATTTCGTTTCAGAGCTTTTTCTGCTGCCGGATGTTGTTCCATTTTTTACGTTTATGACAAATTGGTTCTCGGACTTTTCGAAAAACTAATTTTCCTTGTGCTACCTCTTGTTTTAAAGTTAACTTAATTGGTTTTTTGTGTGCTTACAAGGAGCGGAGTGCAGAAAAGTGGTAATTAAAACCAGTTGGTAAAGAAACAGGCGATTTAGGAGCATGAATAATAACCTATAACCCGAAGAAAAGACATTTGAAGAAAAAATGAGGATGAGACGTAGCCCTCGGCGCCAAAAACATTTTCATGGAGCAACGAAGAGCTATTTTAGGAATTTTTACGCAACGTAGAAAGCTTTTAAGTCCATTACACGCATTGTTAATAACCAACAAGCAGCAAAAAATGGAAAAGTGAACAATCACGACCTGTACGCTCTAAACTCACATTCACTTCTTGGCAATCTCATTCTCACTATAATTCATTAATTATAGCAATCTGGCTAATCTAAGAGATATATATCGTGAATATCAGGCTTCTATCTATTAAATAAATCGACGAGGCTCATTCAGTAGCAGCGCTTTGATAGAAATATACTGCTACTTGGACGGAGCGTCCTCTTCTTCTGTGCGATAATCGAGGAAGATAAATGAAGAATGTGAGAGCCCGTTGTGCTTTTCCTTCGCAAATTTTAAACAGAGCGGCTTGGCCGATTTCAAAGCTGCCGCGATTTTTCAGCGAATGTCCGGCGACCATTCACGCCCCATCGTTGGTTCCGTTTTCTTCTTTTATTAGCTGATTAGAACTCCAATTAGAATATTATACAAGGTCTACTAAATAAACGGCATTAATCTCAATTTAAAAAATAATTCACAAGTAGCACGTTCCAAAACGTTTATGTTCTTACTTAAAACAGTAGCCCATCTAGATTCGATTTACAACCACTTTATATTAAATCAAAAAAAAATCCGTTCTGCGGAGATAGGGGAAGTTTTAAACCATAACAAATCTGTTTCCAATCTAATTCCTAAGATTTATTTTTACTATATTGTATTTCATTCGATTACCAATATCAGATAATCAATTGATTCTTTCAGATACCTAACGTATTTTACGTTAGGTACTTGGTTAATTGAATTAGACACAAAATCTTCTGGCTATTATTAAAAAATTTGAGGGTCTGAAGAAGGATTCTGATCTGTTAAGCATAATTTTTAAATATATCCTATGTTACTTAAAAAAAATGTGGGTGTAAGAAACAGTTCGAGTTTGTTAGGATCCACTTTAAAAATAGCACTGAGTGCAGTCTTAAAGGTCACTACATTAGATATAACGTACAGATCTGGTATCTTGAATAGTAATTGATTAAACTTCCATTCTGATCAAACTTTTACAAAGTTTTATTGGAAATGAATCAAGGTATTGGAAGACGCGTCTCATTTTTGTGACATTGAAGTACAAATTTTCAGGCAAACTAATACGACAAAACGAAACGAAAAAGTAATCATAATTTTTCTAAGTAATAATTGCCGATGTTTTTTTCAATCACTTAATATTTGTCATGTTCAGGACTTTAGTTTAGAAGGAATAATGGTTGTTCTAAACGTTCCCAGCAATAGTTAATTTGATTTAAATTATATTACATTAAACTTGATTAAGTTAACTTGTTGGGATAAAGTTTAAGTGCCAAGTAGGGTTGGACTAAATTAGTCTGAATTAGGTAAGGTTGGCTGCTAGGCTTACTATGACTACATCTGCTTTACCAGCAAATTTCTAAAATATATTACGGTTTTAGTATTTAAATGATGAAACGCTTTTTCTTCAACCAACAATAGCTGTGAAATTTGATGCGGCCTTTAAACAAGTTTTAAACCTTCAAATTAAGTTTCCTTAGGCTAGAGATACATTGAGCTCACCTGGGTTTGATTAGACCAAGGTTAATCTTGGTTAGGTTAACTCAGTTTACGATTGAATAGGTTAGGCAGTACAGGTATGTGACTTAGTTTCAGGTTAGTTTAGACTACTTTAGATTGAATTATATTACGGTTAAACTTGGTTAAGTGGTGATTAGACAAAGTTAAGTTGAAGTACTTTAAAATTACACAAAATCAGGTTAAATTACGCCAGGTTAGTTTAGCATATTTTGCATTATTTCCTTAAAATAAGGTTACCTCAGGTTAAAGTTAGATTAGAATAGAATAGTTCAGTTGTGATTTGTTTTGTGAGAGAAACCCACCGGAAACCTTTTTGAAGAAATTCTTTTTAATTGTTTTTAACTTTAAATTGTTTTTATAAATTATCCTGGATAAGTGTGAGATTTAGGTTAACCTTTATATTAGATCAAATTTCATTAAACTAAGTAAGCTTATTCTATTAGCCAAGCCTCATCTATACTAATCTAATGTAGCTCATCTTTAAAGTAATCTAAATCAATTAATCTACTTTAAACGTAACTAAACAATAATTAACTTTCAGCAACCGAGCTGTAATCTAATCTATTTTAACCGTACACTAATTTAATCTAAACCAATACAATCCAAACCAACCGAACCTAACTCGATTTAGCTGACTATAAAGTAACCTAGACTAGTATATCTTTGCACAACCTAACCTAATTCTAATATAATCGATTCTACCTTATCAAGTCTAACCTTACTTAACCTAGCATTAACATAATTCCAGTTGACTTAACCTAATAAACTTAACAATAAGAACAATCCTAATCATCATCATCATCATCATCTGACATGGAGCTGACTCGAGGGTCGATCCTGGATACGCCAGGCCCACCCCATTCCAGTAGGTGGGTAGGAATTTACGGGATAGGGTGGGATCGGGTGGGCATTGCACAACGTTAGCATGTCCGCAATGTATACCGCAAGACACCACTGCTACAATACCAGGAGTTAGTAAGCTACTAATCAATGGGTGTTGAGTACGTAGCCGAGATCATTATGCGATTATGCATTTGAGCCTAATAAACTTTGGTATCAAAGTTTCACAGTGTTCTTATTTCACATCTATCTGTTGGTCTAAGGTTACTGATTGCACATCTCTTAGGTTCCTAATAACTAATAACCTACTTAATATTTACTCCCAAACTTATTTAAACTGCCCGTTATGCGATTATACAGTTGGCCCTAATAAACTTTGGTATCAAAGATTCACATTGTTCTTATTTCACATCTATGTATTGTTCTAAGGTTACTGAAGGTTCACATTGTTCTTATTTCACAGCTATGTATTGTTCTAAGGTTACTGAATGCACATCACTTAGTTTCCTAATAACTAATAACCTACTTAAAATGTACTCCCAAACTTATTCACACTGTCCGTTATGCGATTATGCTTTTGACCCCAATAAGCCCTGGTATCAAAGTTTTACCTTGTTAGTATCTCCCATCTGGCCATTGTTTTAAGGGAACAGAGTGCTCCTATCTTAGGGTCCTAATAACTAATTAACTACTTGATATTTGCCGCACTGATTATCACTGTTTTACCACTTAGTTGGAAGGTCGATTCTGGATTGTACTTCCTTCGTATCCCTAACCTTCCCCTCTGCCGTTGGCAGCTAGAGAGCCATCGTTTTCTTTCCCACTGGTACTTGCTTCGTGCCCTCTCCTCTATCCTCCCCTTCCTCACCCTCTTACTGCCTCCTCCTCCTCGCCATCCTGGCCCTCCTCAGTCGACCCTTGAGCGGACTCTTCAGCCAGTGCGCACGTTTTTCCTAGCTCCCTTCGGATATCCTCCGTTCTTCGTGCCCAGTCCTCCCGTGTCTCCTAGGGTATGCCGGCGCTTTGCATATCCCCCCCCCCAATGATGTACTTCACGCGTAGCATGGTCTTCCGATTTGCATTTCCTCTGCCCGCATGACATACTCCGGCTGTGGAGGATGGCCGGCCGGTCCTCTTAGAATATGTGCCCAGCGTTTACTTCTTGATGCAGTGAGCCGCCTAATACTGTAAATACATATCCGGCTCCCATCACATAAACGATCTAATACAAATCCTAGCAACACGTTTATATTCAAAATGGCTATACCTAAGATTTGTGTGTACCAATAATATCCTTATTTTTTAAACTAAAATGAAAGTTTTGTGGGCCTGTTACTATCTCTGCAAAGAGACATCTACGTTTGTTAAATATGTATCCGACGCCCAGCACATCAAAACTTAATACAATTCCTAGCAACAACACTCCTACATGCAAAATATTTACACCCCAAAGTGTTTTGTAGCAATATAACATTCATCCTTAAACCAATGCCGCTACCGGCTGCAAGGACTACACAAAACTACAAAAGACTATTTAAGCTATGATTCACTTAGCTTTTGTTCTGCCTTTTGTACTGCAGCTCCCTCAGTTTTCTTGTGTTCTCAGTCGGTCGCTATTCTTCCATCTTTTGTAGATCGCCGGGTGGTGTAGGTATCCCTCCTATCTTCCTTTCTCGATTCGTATCCTCTCGCACTTGCACTTAATTGCTTGCCCCGAAATTTTTTTCCCGAGAACTAACCTAATTTAATGACTCAACTGATGCGTAATGAAATTAACTGTAGGTTAACCGCTGAACTGCCCTATTAATCTTTTGAGATGCTCCCGAATAAAAGAAATATTACAGTTAGGGAAATTATTTTACCAAGCTGACTTATTTGAAATATGTTCCGTGTCTTTTGTGCTAGCTGTACTACCTCGCCATTATGGGTTCTTCCCAGTATATTTTTAGCTTGACGCAGGTAGCCCTTCGGAAAGTGAGCCCGCTTCTCGCACCGTTCACGGAGTTTTTACCCGACGCTTCAAACCGTATAAAATATAATCCTATCTAATTTTAATTCAATCTAATCTAGACCACTTGTTTTTTTGTCCCGTTACCAAAAACGCACGCTAAACGCGGGTATGTACCCCACATATCAACTAAAGAAATTTAATAAGGTTATTTGCCGCGATTTTTAAAATTTCTTTGCAGAGCTCGACTCGATGCGTCCGCTGTGCCGAACGTCCGGCAAAGCTACTAACAAGAACACTCCTTCTTCTTCTTCTTCTTAGCCACTTTCGGTCCATAATTGGACGTAGGCCTCCTTTAAGGATTTCCATTTGGATCTATTCTGAGCTTCCTTTATCCACATTAATCCAGCTGTCATTTTGATGTCATTTGTCCATCTGTTCGGCGGTCTTCCACGCTCATAATAAAAAAAAATGTTAAATAAACAGAGCGAGTAAACAATTTGGACACTGATTTTCTCGACTATCATTAATTTAATCTGAGAGACTATTGGCCTTAGTTTAAGGTTATGTTAGACTACTTTAGATTAAATTACATTACGGTTAAGATTGGTTAGGCGGTGATTAGGCAAAGTTAAGCGGAAGTACTTTAAAATTAGGTTAAATTACGACAGGTTAGCTTAACATATTTTGGCATTAGGTCCTATGAAATAAGGCTACATCGGGTTAAAGGTAGATTGGAATAGAATAGTTCAGTTATGATTCGTTTTGTGAGAGGAACCTACTGAAAACCTTTTTGAACAAATTGTGTTTACTAAAACCTCTACAAATTAAGTTATCCTGGATAAGTGTGGGTTTAGATTAAGCTTATATTAGATCAAATTTCATTAAATTAAAGTAAGCTTGCTTAAATTGCATTATATTAAGCTAGTTTAGTCAGGTTAGGTTAGGTGAAATAAAATTAGGTTAGGTAGGAGGGACCTTGGTGGTCTAGCGCAGCAACGCGTTGCCACTCGAGGTCACACTGAGTTGCGCTTGTTCCGTGGTTTCAAATCTCAGCTGGGGCGACCGCATTTCAGTTAGTTAAGTTTAGGGTGCATGCTGCATGAATGGTTAGTGTGTAAGGGACGCCCGCACCCCCCTGAAGTAATGCGAAAGCGGTTCCGGGGGGGGGGACGGTAGTATGAATGAATGAGAAAAAAAGGGTTAGGTAGGAAAGGAATGTCAACGTAGGTTCATTCCCCCATACGGGTGCGGACCGCTATACGGGTCAGTCGGGTTCCGTATCAGAACCCTCAGCCCCTCTTCAGCCAGTAATGGGAATATAAGGATAGGAAAGACTAGGAAATATGAATAATGGAAATTTGATGGTACTGTCTTAGGATTTACATAAATGACCCAGGAAAACCACGAAAAACCTGAGTCAGGACAGACGGGCCTGGGATTCCAACCCTAGACCTCCCGAATGAATGGTAAATGCTCTATCGCTGGGCCACCTTCCTTCGGGTACCACTTTGGTGGTAGTCGTTAGGTCAAGTCAGAGACTCCAGCGCGACCTGAAAACTCTGACACCTGCCTCTACCACCGCCATACGAATTTCGAACTACGATTACCTGCCTCGATAGGTTAGGTAATTGTTCCGACCGCTGATATATGAAATTTTATAGAATTACGTTACCACTAAAGCAATTTATCAAAATCTTCAAAGGCATTGAATAATATAAAATTAAAATACATGCGAAGCTATAAAAAATTCAAATTCCAGTATAAACAGTAAAATCTTAATAAATCTTAAACACTCATAAATTATGATTTGCCAACAAATAATGAAAATTTTTATATCATGCAAAATGTGAATATCTGTCCATTCTATTGATAACATCTGTGGAATCTATGTGTTTTCTTAGGGAAATGACAATATGTAGCAATAAAAGCTTCAAATATTTAAATTTAGTCATGTATGCTTTAGCTTACATTAGGTTAAGGCAGGTTAAAAATCCGCTCTTCTGTGTCAGATTAACTCAAGGAACGTCTTATTTACTTTGATTAAGCTTGATATGGGTACAGAAATTTACTTTAAAGTTAGGTTAAATTAGCTTAGGTTTACGACAGGTTTGGTTTGGTTGGTACGCATTATGCTGGTCTGTGTTAGGTAAAACAGAAAAAAAAGCTAACTTCCGTTAAAATTTGAATAAATTGTGCTACACAGAAGTCTGCGAACAAGCAGGTTTCAGAAAGGGCTTTAGCACATGCGACGACTTACTGGCAATTACGATCCTCCTGGAAAAAGCTACGGAATACCACCTTCCACTATATATAGGCTTTATAGACTTCGAGAAAGCCTTCGACACAATAGAAACCTGGACAATAGAAGAGGCACTTTGGAATTGCAGAGTTGGCCATGTTGCGCAACTCTAATTCATAATATATACAAAGAATCCACAATAACCATTAAAATTTACCATGAAACCAGACCTATACCAATAAAAGGAGGAATACAACAGGGAAATTCAATGTCGCCTAAGCTTTTCATCACAGCACTGGAGGATGTCTTCAAAAAATTAAATTGGGAGAATAAGGGCATGAATTTAAATGGAAACCGATTGAACCATCTCAAATACGCAGATGGCATTTTAATAAACGAAGATCTGCAAACTATGATAAATGAGCTTGATACAAACTCAAGAAAAACCGGACTGAAAATATCAATCAAACAAAAACTAAAGTCATGAGAAATACCCTAGATGAGCTTGAAATTACACTTAACGAGAATACTTTAGAACAAGTTTCGGAATATGTATATCTGGGCCAAACAATTAAACCAAATAAAGAGAACCAAGAAGCAGAGGCAATCAGGCGGCGTATCAGACTTGGATGGCTAGTCTTCGGAAAGCTAAGCTACATCCTGAAGAACAAACCCATTCTCCAACACCTAAAAACCAAAGTTTATGATCAATGTGCGTTACCGGTCATAACCTATGGAGAACAAACCTAGACGTTAACTAAAAGAAACGTGGACAGGCTAATAAAAGCACAAAAACGGATGGAAAGACAAATGCTTCATATTTGTCTAAGAGACAGCAACAAAAATGATTGGATAAGCTCAAAGACCAAAATTCAGGACGTGAGAGAAAGAATAGCAAGGTAGAAATAGAAATTCGCGGGACACAACGCAAGACAGCCAAACGACAGGTGGAACACTACCTTACAGCAGTGGCCACGGCTTGGTGGCAGAAGCAGAAGAAGACCTCATATGAGATGGGCTGATGACATTAAAAGACATGCAGGGATCGCTTGGAAGGGGAGAGCCGAAAACCAACGAAATTGGGGAGAGTTGGAAGAGGCCTACATCCAGAGCTGGATTGAAGAAAGCCGAAAGAAGAAGAAGACGCAGAAAGCCGTTGGATAGATGGACGTTTGTAGAATATTTAAATTTTATATACTACAGAGAAACATATTGTATAAAGTAATATTAAAATTTCTTCATCAAATTGTGTATTCCAAACCTACTCTCCTTGCAGACATTTTATTTTACAAAGTACGAAAAAGTGAACCTTTTTGTGTTTCTATCCATAATGAAATCGTTGCTTCTCGAGTTTCAGGGGACAAGTTAAGCTGTCGGTCTCGGTTGTCATACCAACAATACTGGCAATCGGTAACCTGAATGACAATAATTCTTTTCAAGAATTATATTACCACTAAGGTATGACTAAAAAGAGTTCATAGAACTCGTACAAGTGGGTAACAGACAGGCCCTTGAAATATGAGAGTAAGATGTTTATGATGAATATTGATTTTTGTGAATAGCGTTTGTTAATAGTGGTTAAAAAACATGTTCTAAATGCTAAATTAAGCGGCCTTCATTATTTAACGTACATATAAAGCTAACTTAAAACCGTATTTTACATTTAAGAGATTTGATATAGCATGTATTTATTCATTTAGTTATTCGAAACATACATTTTCTTAATATTTTAATAACAATAATAGACTCAATTTCAACAGGTGTTTATTGTTTGTGCTCTATACGTATTTCGTCATTTTCAAAATCGTTTAATATTGTAAACATTTGTAGCTAGGGTAACAGCACACTGAACCTTGATTTCGGACTTGGCTCTGGTCTTCTATTCCTAAACTTCCAATAGCGGGGAATTTATGAGCTCAATTTGCTCATTCATTAAAGGTGTATTTGTGAATTTGAAAGGCCTTGAGTGTATCCCATTTACGTCTATCATCACAGAAGTGAAAAAATGTTATTATATTATATCAATGCATGATTGTGTTCTAATAAGTGTTCATCGTAGTTACATTTTTCTGGATATTTGTATTTGTATGAGCGCATGTGTTTTCTGTATCTGGTACAAAGATTTCTAATTGTCTGGCCTATGTATATATAATTACATTATGAACAGTTTAATTAGTAAATACCTGATTTTGACAAATATTTAATTCTATTTTTTGCGTTGAATAAGGTGTTGAAAGTGTTTTTTGTTGTTTTATAAATTACTCTAAATGTACTTGTTCTGATTATAGTTTTAGCAATTTTCTCCGATATATCACCGAAATATGGAATTGAAATATATTTAACATTTTCAGAGTGGTCTCTTGAATATATTCTTTGAATTGCTAATTTATAATTTTTCTTTTTGAATAGTGTGTCTATAGGGTTTGTGTTGTATTCATTACTGTGTGCAATTTGTTTAATAATCGAAATCACTTTAGTGTATTCACTGTTACTTAGAGAAACTCTTAGTGCTCTATGTATCAACGACCTATAGGCTGCTAATGCATGTGTTTTATGGTGACATGACTCCTGTGATATTGTGATATCTGTTTGTGTAGGTTTTCTATAAATAGAGTATTCGAGTTTGTTTTCGGAATTAATTTTTATGTTTAAGTCTAAATAATTAATACATCTATTTTACGTTAACTTAAGAAATCACCAATAAACTCAATTGAACTATTATGATATTTTAGCTTTCTGAATTTGAGAACTCCTGCGCTTCTATTGAGATATATGAAAATGTAGGGCTGATTTGTGTAAGTTGATAATTTGGGAATAGGTACCTAAATTATATTTAAAAGGTTAAATTTGGTACTATAAAGTTAGATTGGGAAGTAATTTTTCTATCTTAAATTTTTGTAACATTTTACAATTAACTTTTATTCTTATTACTATATTCTTGAAAACGCAGTTATTGAAAATGAACCGCTGAAAAAATAGTCATGCATTTTCTTTGACGAAACCCCTAAGAATTCGATTGTATTCTACTGTAAGTTATTCTTAACAATTTTTTTACCTGCCTGTTGTAGATCCTTTTTCATGTTTTCTAATTTCCTCAGACAGTTTCGTTTGCGTTTGCGTTTACATTAACACTGGAGGGTAAGAGATATTATCAGTATGTACGTACCCTGAGCTTTTTACTATTTAATTATTATACTTAATTTTTGCTACTTTATTATAAGCTTACCGTCTGAAAGTATATTTGCAACGAAAATACTAATGAGGTAGCACAGCTGGCAATAATTAATAGTACCTAATGGGAGCTGATTGTCAAGCCTGCATTCCTTGAACCGGAGTGAAATGCGACCTATTCGCACTTGTATTTGCATTTATAATTTATGTCGCTGATTATATTTTATCACCCTTTTGTAACAATCTTGTAGCCATTTATTGCCGAGTACAACTTACTATTTCATTCATAAGTACGTGTTTTAGTCCTCGTTTTGTCCGTGCCCACATCATCTTGTAAAATAATTATTAGTTGCGAGTGTATTTGTATGTGTAAGCTGAAACCCTATTTTCTAGTCGTTTTCTTCGTAGGTCTGTTAACGCGAGTTCGTTTTCGTAGCTAAAATGATAAATTGCCTTGTAAAACGATTATTACTAGCGACTCGTTATATGTTACTTGAAACTGCGGTTTGCTGAAGTTTGTCTTTATTTTTTTACACGAGGTTTCTTCGTTAGAATTAACCTTTTGATGATTTACAGCCGCATCTTGTGCTCGCAGGTTTGTGTACGAGAATATAAAACTCTTCGCGTGTCAACGACTGTTGCTTATTTTAAAAGCAAAATTCTTTGACGTAACTGAGATGTTATCTGGAAACTAACTGTGCTTGGAAATGTAATTGTAACTCTGCTTTGTGACACGTTTAAAGTACAGTAAGTTGTGATGCCTCTCTAGGGAAAAGTGGAATTGTAAATAAAATTGCTGAGCGTAGAGAAAATCACGTAGTCTTTGCCGTTAACTGTTACTTTTGCGCAATATTAATATTTATCGGCCTTTCATTAGCTCTTCTAGTAATTGGTTCATAAATACTTGAAGTTTCTGTTTTTAAGGAATTTATTCAAGTTAGTAGAAACTCAACGAAAAGTTTTAATTGGAGAAGAAGTTGTTTGGCGAACGCTGAGTAGGAGATTTGGCTTTTTTCGTTGCAAAATAAGCGAGCCTGAAAACCCCAGAAATAAATCTAGCAAAGCTCATGAAGGGTAATTTAGCTAACAAGAACAAAGCTCCTGAAAAATGCTTCCGAGGTCTTCTGAAAAGTGAAAATGCAAAAAGTGATTTACGTAAATCGAGATGGTGTAAAGAATGTTTTAATTTTAAGCCAAGTCAGGGTATATTCTGTAAATTTTCAGCATACTCAATTGATGAAATCTTTTGGAACTCATTTACAACTCGGTTAATAAAAGTTCGTGAAATAACTCACTGGAAAAAAGATCATTTACCCTATTTTAACTTAAGTTTAGTTTGGCGCAATCTTACTTAGGCCTAACGTAACTGAACATCACTTTAATCTTTTATATTATTCTTGGTTGATCTTAGTTAATGCTAATTACTAGAAACAAGTGACAGATACATATTGATCAGATAATTCACCAGAAATGAGACACTCAACTAAATTCTAAGCTAGCTTTACTTTAGTTTGTCTCATTCTAACCTAATTAATTGCATATAACCTAATTTAGTGTTAATTTACTCCAATCTAGGCCAATTAAACTTAACGTAAATCACTATAGAAGGATCACGAATAAAACTTCACCAGACAACTCACTAGACTAAATCAGTAACTTTCTTCTAATGTAACTTAACTTCAAGCTAAACAAGTGTAACTTTAACTCAACTTAATCTAATCTATTCTAATATAACCTAACTTAATTTGACTTTGTTCCAAATTAAGTTAGTGTAAGCTATCACAAGTGTTACCCAACATAACATAAATGGAACTTTGAGATATCAATAGAATTACCAAATCTCAAGACTAATTATATTTAATAGAAATTAAGTGATATCTTAACCACACAGGCATCTTCCGGATAATATAAAAATAAAATTCACACTTAGGAACAATTCAAGAAAAGTTTGCTTTCATAAATACTGATTAATGTAAAGTTTTGTTATTGAAAATAAATACAATAAAAATTAAATGATTAAATAGAAATGCCACGTGCGGAAACAAATTAACTTGAAACACGAAACAACACATGTCACAAAATAAAAAAGAGTTAGCCCATTACAGTTATTTTGAGCGTAATTTTAGTTTGCCAAACTTAATCTCATCTTCCTCCTTTATTATTCTATTAGCCTAGCCTCCCATATACGAATATTATACATTAGTATATGTGAGGAGGAAGATGTGATTAAGTTAAGCCAACTAAGCTAGCTCATCTCTAAATTGATCTAAGCCAATTAATCTACTTTAAACATAACTAAACCAAAATTAACTTTTATCAACCGAACTGTAATCTAATCTATCCTAACCGTACACTAATTTAATCTAAACCAATAATTTCTAAACTAACCGAACCTATCGCGATTTAGCCGACTATATAGCAACCTAGGCTAGTCTATCCTTGCATAACCTAACCTAATTCTAATATAACCGATTCTAACCTTATCAAGTCTGACCATACTTAACCTAGCATTAACTTAATTCCGGTTGACTTAAACCTAATAAACTTAACAATAAGAACAATCCAAATTAAAAAATAAATTTTAAATAAGCAGAGCGAGTAAACAATATTGCCACGGACTTTCTCGGCTATCATTAATTTAATCTGAGGGAACTAAGCTTAATCTAACGAAACCTAATTTAAAATTGACTTGAACCAATTTGAATGAACCTATCTTAACCTAACCTAACTTATCGTTGCCATAACGTAACTTGAAGTAACCTATCCTAGAGTGACCGAAACTACCTGATCTTAACCTAATTTAACCCGACTATAACGCAACCACGCCTAGTTCAGGCAACATGTTTAGGCTAAACTATCCTTTCGCGATCTAGACAAATTTAACCTAACCTAACTGTAATATAATCGATTCTAACCTTATCAAGTCTAACCATACTTAACCTAAAATTAACTATATTCAAGCTGGCTCAATCCAATATTCAATTGGAGGTCGTAATTTAACTTAACGTTAGAAAAAAATTAATTTTAAATCTACAGAGCGAGTAAACAATATGCACACACTAATGTTCTCGGCTGTCATTAATTTAATCTAAGGCAACTAAGTATAATCTAGCGAAACTTTACTTAAAGTTAAGTTGAACCAACTTGACTGAATCTAACATAACCTGACCTAACTTAACGTTGCCATAACGTAACCTAAACTATCACATCCCAGAGTACCGAAACTAATCTGATGCATTTTAACCTAACTTAAACGGACTATAACGCAACCACGCCTAGTTCATCTTTACATGTTTAGACTAGACTATCGTTTCACGATCTAGACAAATTTAACCTAATTTAACTTTAATATAATCGACTTTAACCTAATCAATCTATCCGTACTTAATCTAACATCAACTTAATTCAAGCTGACTTAACCTAATATAAAATTTGAGGTCGTAACTTAACATTAGAAACACAATAAATTTTAACCCTACAGAGCGAATAAACAATATAAACAGACTAATATTCTCGGCTGTCATTAAGTTAATGTAAGGCCATCAGACATAATATAACGAAACCTAACTTAAAGTTAATTTAAACCAACTTGAACGCATCTAACGCAACCTAGTATAACTTAATGTTGCCTAAACGTAACTTAAACTATCACATCCCAGATTAACCGAAACTAATCTGATACATCTTAACCTTTTTTTTCTATTCATTTATATTACCCCCCCCCCACCCGAACAGCTTTCACATTACTGCAGGGGGTGCGGGCGTCCCTTAAGACTAAGTGACAAACGTCGCCTCAGCCGGGGTTTGATCACGCGGCCGATCCGTCCGATCGGCCGCGTGATCAAACCCCGGCTGAGGCGACGCATTTCACTGTGATGTCGACAGACAACGCGTATTCGCACTGCCCTACAGAATTCCCTGATGCATCTTAACCTAACCTAAGCCGACTATAACGCAACCAAGCTTAATCCATCCTTACATATTTAGGTTAGTCCTTCCTTAACTTCCATAACTGAAGGGTATCTAAAATAACCTAACTTTAATATAAGCTTAAATGAATTTAACCTAACCTTAACTTAAAATAACTTATCCTACAATTAAATAGACGAAGTATTTACAAACTAACTTAAATGCGGATAATGCAAATTAAATAACGAAAAACAAGTATTTTTAATTGACATCAAGTTTTTTGATCATACAGAATACACAAAAAAATATGGAGAGGCGAATTGTTAAGGCAATTCAGTTAATTCTAAAAAAATCTTAAGAATAATTAACTTAACCTAATTTATTCTAAATATAACTTTAAGTCAATCTCGGCTAATACAATCTAGAATAACTCATCCTAACCTCATGCAAATTAACTTAACTTGCGGTAACATCTTATTGTAGCCCGTCTATACTTAACTTACTATAATTTTGTTAACTTAACCTAAGTTTAACTTAGTTCAGAACAAACTAACTCAAGTTAACTTAACCTAACATTAGGTTAACTTAACGGCTAGTTGTAAGTCATAATTAATTTTTAATATCAAAAACAACCCTAGCACATGACTTATTTTCCTGCAATTGTTATGGAAAATTATTAAACATACAGAGCGAATAAAAATATGAAGCCCCTGGTGTCTGTTGTAGAACAAAAAGTTTGTTATTCCTTTTTCGAGATGCTTTTATTTTTGAACCACCGATATACTCGCTTGACCATTTTGGTATTTTAAAGTAGTTAGCGTATTTCTAAGTATTGTACAATTATATAATCTTGGCGTTGCCAATGGAGGGCAGTTTAACCACTTACTTCATAAGAATAAATTGTTTTGTGCGTACGTTCATGGTTAAATTATGTTGGTGCTATTTTTCGTTTCTTTTTTGATACTGAAGCGTTGGATACTACTGACGATAATAACGGCAAGGCTCTACACCCCATGAAGAGGTTTACCCTGCAAGGTAGACTGTCAAAGCTGTCGTATACTTGTTCTGACACCGGGTTGTCACGTGCCAAATTCATGACACGTGGTAGCTTGGTGAGCATTACGCAGTAGTTAACCGCGTTATTATCTATTGTTCATTCGAACGCATGTAACCAATTATTTAAACCGACTTCGTAGGCCAACTGCCAGGCATCGAGTCGGAGATTTGATCTCCATACCTTCCGCACCGGAGTCCAGTGTTCCAACCCTTGGACCACGTGAACTTGATTAAAGTCTTCAAAATATTGTAATAATTTTAAATTACAAGAAAGTGGAGAAAATTCGAGGTGTGTTCAATTGAAACCCATCTTTGCTTTATAAAAAAATTATCCAACAAATTCATTGCAAATAATTACGTCACAGTTAAGGCACCTATTCCATTGTTTTACTAACGGACGTAATACCCTGCTCATAGAATTCTTGTGGCTGCTGACTGAAGAAGTCTTCCACAGCTATCTGCACTTCTGCGTCAGACTCAAAATGCCGACCTTTTAACGCCTTTTTCAGAGAGTCCAAAAATATGGAAATCGCAAGGCGAGAGATCCGGCCTATAGGGTGGATGCTCTAAAACCCTCCATTTCTTTCGTTGAAGATTTTCTTTTACCACATTAGCAACAAGAGGCCTAGCATTGTCGCGCAGCAAAACGACCCCACGCTTAAGGTTTCCTCGACGTTTCCGACTTATTGCTTGATGAAGCTTGTTCAAAGTTTTATTGTATAGATTTGCATTAACATTTACTCCAGATTCCTTAAAGTCTATCAACAAGGGTCTTTCATGGTCGAAGGAAAAATGATAACATCACCTTGCTTGCAGAAGGTTGCGCTTTAAACTTCTTCGGTGGTGGTGAATTTGAATGTTTCCAGTGCATCTACGATAACTTACTGGATGTCTCGTGGTAATGGCACGAAGTTTCGTCACCAGCAACCATTGACAGAAGAAAATCATCACCATTTTGCCTATAGTCTGCGAGGTGTCTCAGAGATATGCCCATTCGCGAGCATTTTTGTTCATTATACGAGAGACGAGGAATCCATTGCGAACAAACTTTGCTGTAAAGTTTAAGTCAGAATCAAATTCAAACGCCAGAAACATATTAATGTGTTGCTTACAAACACTAGTACCATTAACAAATGTTATTTGAATTATTGCATTTGTTTTCAAGGCTAAATTGATCAAAGATGGGTTTCAGTTCAACAAGCCTCGCAGTATATCAAATGGTAGATAAGAACTTCTTGAATGAATCTCATATAAAATATTTTTACACTCGCATTAACTGCATAAAATGGCTAACACTATTTTTGCTCGCTCTGTATACATTTATTAAAAGTTGGTCTAATTGAGCTTCTGCTGTTGTTGCGCAACCTTTATATAAGTATATAAGTTCACCACAGCACCTTCAAAAATAGCGCCATCAAAAGTAGCCCGGAAAAAATGTCGCTTGGTAAGATTGAAAGAAAATACCGTAATAGAAAATGTTTTTAAGGTTAGGAGGTGCGTTCGTATGAAAATTATTTAGAATACGTTTTAATATTTTTTTATCGGTACCTATCAGAATTTTCAGGTTTAGCAAGCTACTGTGTGGTATGGACGTTTAGTCTTAGCCTAGAGAATACATCAGTAAAATACAAAACTATGTTGTCAGCAAGCAAACGGTTTGAAAGCGCTCGGAATTGATTAAAATATACGGTCCTGTAAATTTTTTTGATGTGAAAAACCAAGTAACAAAGCTTTAAGTAAAGCGTTTACTGAAAAACAAAAAAACTGACGAAGCTTTCATACCAGCTCTAATTACGAAGCACCTTATATAAAATGTAAAGCGTCTCACGCTCTCCTCGTAAGAACTTGTTTTTATTATTCAGCAATTGTGTAAAATTCCGCAATCCCATAACTCATACCGTTCTTGCCTAGCGCGGAGGATAATAAAATATTTTTGTACAAGTTGTTAGTTATGCCGCCAACTTCATTTGCATTCATGCAAAGCAAAATATTCATGATGTAATCAACTTACTAAATTAATAATTAATTGAAGTACGGTGCAGCGCGCAGCAAACTTTGAAAAGCGTAAATTTATTGCCCTTTTTGCGTACTTCGGATGCATAACAAACAAAAATCTAATCACATCGTGTTGTTACACCACTGTTGGGGGCCGTTACGAATTTTTATTTAAATTATTGTTGCGCCGTGTGCCTAGAGCCCGAAAAATGTAATTTCTTGTTTTCCGGAGTAAAACCGTTACGGCTGTCCTTGCCCGATATTACCCTAATTTGCTAACCCTGGGTTTATGCGAAAACTTGCAGGATACTGCGTGCGGTTTTCATAGGCGACTTTACGTCGATCATAAAAGATGCTGGGATTCTATTAATATTTTCTATTTGCAGAAGTAAATTGGAAAAGTTTGTCGCTTATGTTTTCCGCAACCCCCTCAAGCGGTAGTATTTGTTTTAAAGTTGTCCAATTTTTAAATTGAAACACGTTGGCATACAGGGAATGCTACAATTTGGGGGTACTACAACTCTAAAATATGGTAAGTTCAATATTGAAATCTCTAGCCAACAAAAACAGGAAAGTATTTCATTTTCTCCAAATTTTTGAACAAAATAAATACAGGACTTTTGTTTCTAACAATATGTTCAAAATAAAATTAACCTTTCAATTGTGTTTCGCAAGTAGAGTAAGTGAAAAATAAAATAATAAAAGCGGCGCAGCGCCTTGCGTCGTCAAGGTAAAGGTAAAGTTTTTATTGAATTTAGCAGAACCCGTGGGACACAGTCTACGCTTTGTTAGTAAAAAAAGAAATAAGCTGTGTGCAGAGGTAATACCTTCTATTATTGATTTTTTCGCCGTTGCTTATTTTTTTAAAGCAGTTTGTTTTATACAAATTCATACTTCTGCTGTTTCTCTCTTTTTAAGTGCAACGCCATGTTTTTCATTTCTCTGAATTCTTTTGACAACTCTCTTAATTTTTATGTTAACAGATTATTCTCTATATTATATTCTGTGATGAATTGATGATTTTTTGATTCGTAAGTTCGGTTAAATTCGTTTTATAAAGGATACTAGCACAATTGGTTGATATCTTGGAATTCGGTTCCATTGTGGTCATTAACAAAGGGCAGATCGGGACGCAGATAACTTCTTGCTTGGTCTGAAACACTGCCAAGTTCGTATTCTGCATATACCTGTCACGAACAGAGAGTATTATTAAAGATACTACTTCAAAAGTATTCTATTTTCAATAAATATGATAGAAAGGTTGTATAACATGCCAAAAGCTTGGATATGAGCTTAGCTCTGGATTATTTCAATTCATATGGAAGTATGCAGCATTAAACGGAGCATTTTTTCACACAATATCCTTTTGAACTTCTGCGATGATGCACGCATTTTTGTTGTGCTCCTGAAAATTAAAAATAATTTAAAACATTGTTTATTTTAATAAAGTAAAAGTTTACTGTCAAGTGTAAATACGAGTTTTATGAGAGTAAGGTAATACACTACTTGCCAAATGATATTGAATACAGTGGTTTCTGTATGGAATTCGTCGAATTGGCCGAGTTTCACGAAACAAAATTTGTATGGCAGCCCAGTTCAAGTGACATTTGGGGTCAAGGACTTTCTAAGAACAACATTATAATTTCCACGTAGAGATTACATCAAAAGGTAAACATATTACAGCCTACCTTAGCAAGAGTACGTGTGCTCCAGAGAACTTCAAATTCAGCAAAAAGTTATAATTAAACCTGTTTAATTTACACAGAGCGTTTATTAGCAATTACTAGGTGAAAAGGTGAAATTACTTGTTGAAAATGGCTATGACGTGTATAGGTTCCGGCAGAAGTTGGCAGCTTATTGATAAATTGTACCAGTTGTCCTTTTCCTAGCATAATAGTAAAGCGTAACGGAACCGACTTCTGAGATTCGAGTTACTTGTGCTCTAGAGTTAAACCGTGGAATTTGAATTTGCATATTTTGGCGAGAAGTATCTAACAGTTGTCACCTGGCACCTAACTTACATCACGCAAATAAAAATTAAAATTAAGATATGATTGCGGAATGCAAGCTGGTCAACTCTATTAAATTTAATTTGATTAATTTTTATTAATCTAGCTCATTTCAAGTATATGCCGAGCCAAACGTAAAGGCTAGTCGTACACAGAGCATATCAATATATATATATAATATATATATAATATATATATATATAATATATATATATATATAAAACGATGCGAAAAATAACATCAAAAGAAATTTTCACTTTTTAATATGTGGAAAACACATTATAAGGAATTACATGTCCATGAGGTTGATACGGTAAATACAAGTTGATTGATACAAATTTTTATGGGTAGTGAAATTTAATGAATAAATAGTATCTGGACCTCGGCGGAATTGTACATAATAGAATGCGAAAAAAAATATTAAGGCAAATTAGCACCTGTTGGGGTACGACTGATAATTTAAATAGTTAAATTAACACATATTGGTAGTGTAAACATATTATTCCTGAATAGGGTGAGAACAATAACATTTCTAAAACTTTTTATGTTTTTATAAATCAGTATTTACTGAATAATAAATGATAATAAATGTTTTCTGATACTTATTATTATTTAATGTCTTTATGGGCCCCATGGTACCCTAACTAACTTAGTGGTCGTTAGTTACATTAAAAATGTTGGTCTGTTCGGTATGATAAATTGTCTCGCTGGTTTGTTGAACAGATATAATTCAACTATATCAATGTAATCTTTATTACTTATGACCGATACTTTGGAATTTAATTCAAAATGATGTTTCATAATGTAATAGAAATCATTTCCAATTATTTCGCTACTATAATTTTATTAACAAATAGAGGGCGTATGTCCAGATGTATGTTACGTGCTTTGTATCCGCTAAGTAACCTCGTAACTGTTTATTTGATCTTCCAAGGCGGTTAGCTTGATAACTAACGATGGACCAAACTGAATAAACAGTAATGTACGTATACATTTGATAGCGGATTTTCTTATGAAAGATACAAAATTATGATATCAAGGTTCGCACATAGAAAACTATTGTTTTAAGGGATTTATTATTTCAATGTTTCTTCTACGTAGAAGCTAGAGTTGTCGATGCATTATTAGGTACTGGAAAATTTAAAAAAAAACCCTGTAAGCTATACATGCTCATGTATTATGTGAGAATTGTAATGTGGAATTAAAATATGTTCCTAATTAATAGCAAGAATTACAAAGTGAAAGATATATGAAAGAAATTCAACAAATAACGGGTTTAGCGCAAATGAACATATGCATACTTCAAACTATACACATGTTTAACATCTGGAACTCTGAGTACAGGTAAAGTAAACTGCAAACTGAAGACTAAACAACATTAGCTAAAGTCATTGCACATATCAGATGTATTCTTGAACGTATTCAACTTTACTTAAATGCATTTCTGTGAAATACTTAAAGGCCAAATCCAAGTCCAGGCCATGTGCCTCGTAAAACAGGGTTCTTTTTAATTTAATACTATGTTAAAGTTTGGACTGGTAATGTGTTGCTTTCGGCTTACTTGCAGTTTACCTAATTGAAATTAAACACATTTTTATAAAATTATTAACTGTTGAACATTCAATGTCTCGTTTGATTCAAATTTATAACTATCTGAAAAAAGTGTTCATAGTTTTACTATACAGGATTTTCCTAAAAATCGTACCATAAATTCATGTATGACAAAAATAGTGGGAAAGTTTCGACTGTAACTTTTGTCTGTAGTTATTATCAACTTCTAAAAAACTTTTTAAAATTACGTTTACGAACAAATAAAGCGCTCTTCTATGAAGACACGAATTTTTTAAAAACAAACTTCCGATACTTTTTAAGCAGGAGCTTACAAAAATACGACGAGGAAATGTCTCATAGTTAACTTTAAATCTGGAGTAGTAATCTGCGGCTTCGGCTTGATAATATAAACCATTTGATGTTAATTCAACTTCGTTTAACTAGTCGTATAGGGAATCTTTCGAATATGTTCAAGTTTCTAACCAGCTCGAAATAATATTCCTAGATCAGGAAAAGTTAGTCTTATAATTAGTTTAAATCTTGGACTAGTAATCAGGGATTTACGGCAGTTTAGGTTAAATCAGCTTCTATAAAAACAATTGCTTCCG
The DNA here is from genome assembly GCA_014611495.1 of Limonius californicus. Classification (NCBI taxonomy): domain Eukaryota; kingdom Metazoa; phylum Arthropoda; class Insecta; order Coleoptera; family Elateridae; genus Limonius; species Limonius californicus. Next base: position 41,830 of record JABXWE010000516.1, on the reverse strand, counting down.
TGCAAGGTCAAACTTAAAATTTCAATGTCGTGGTGATTCGAGTTTCTTGGCATGTCGGAATAATTGTTAGGAGCATTGTTGTTGAAAGATTTAATCGACTAATAAACAAGATTGTTGCCCAGAAACCAAGTTGCACATATGTCTTGTGTACTTATCGTAAAAGCGGTGTGTGAGCCGTACATGCGCCATAACAGACTAGGGGCATAATTAAGCGACGTCGCATATGGAAACATGAAACAAAGAAAGAACTCATTTAATCTGTTGCTGCTATGAAGTACTTCCACTCCCTTCACCTGATTGAACTCTCAGTTTGTTAATACTTGGATCAAATGATTAACTTTATAATTGATTTGCTCTGATGATTATGCACTTCCACATTATTGTCCATTAAATAATTCTGTTATAATACCATTTGAATGCCTGAAAACCAGTTGCACTGCTACCCCCGAAAGGGCCAATAGGACCGAAAAGCCATCCACTCATGCCTGTGTGATATATGCGAGAATCGCCTAGAACGTATATGTTACAGAATTTTAGGGCCTAAGGCCCCAGTATCCCCTAAAGGGCTAATAGGAGACGAATACGACCCACCTACACATATCTCTGCGGTACCGGTGAGAGTTACCTGGCACATATGTATGTACAAAGGGTTAAATCTTAAGAATAAAATAAAATACAACGGTTGAATTATAACTGGACTTTATTAAGAACGATCCGACTTGGTCGAGCCACCATCTCTGAATCCTTCTTTTTACACGAATATAATTAAAACATATAACTGCATGACAACAATGACCGTTCTGTGTTAGAGCGTCGAGATAATTAACCAGCTGTGTGTTTACAAACGTGTGCAACGGGGTTGAATATCCCGTCCCTAAATCATGCGTGCTATAATATATTGTAGTTTTTGGAAACCCTTAAGCTTTTTCCAATTAACATATTGAATTACTGCACTAGTTAATTATAACCTAAAAAAGCAAACAGTCCCCATTCATAAAATAATTACAGCACGGGGATTTTCCCCTAACTAGCTGAGCTTCAGTGCTTCCAGTAATTCCTCCGCCGGTTGGCTCCATAACCAAAAACAGGCGGTAAATTAGACGAATGCTCACATGTACCTACATGTAACACAGGATTTTGGGGCCTAGGTTCCAGTTTACAATTCTCGTAAAACACCGTAGCTAGCCACACTTGTACAAACTTTCAAAATCACCAGATTCCAAATTCCGAGAGCTCTAAATTACAACCACACTCGTATAACATGAGCATCACCTGATCAATTACAACAACAAATTACAACTACACTCGTATAACATGACTGATCATTATTTATATTTAATCTCACTGTAGCTCCATACCAGAATAGCATTCTGAACATCTATTACTGAATCAATAGATCAATAGCTCTAGATTTATTATAATGAAATAAGTAAATTACGTGCACAAATACAAGCATGCTACTACCACAAGATACAAAACCCATCTCCTCGTTCTTGCACAAGCATTTCGTCGATCAGATCCCTTCTGAAACCCTCTGCTCTATATTTCTTCACCCTCTTGAGGTCAAGATCTGACCCAAAACTTTAAATTAATTACGCATACACACGCGGAAAACGTAGATTTTTTTATTCAGCTGTGATACACGTTAAAGGAATAGCTTACATTTATTTATTTGAATCGTCAAAATATACACATTCTATACTCAAACTAAATTTATACATGTAACATAATATGGCAAGATAAGGAATTTATCATCAGAAAGAATTACTCTACATCAAAATACACATAGGTTATTAATTACTATTTCAAGACGTTTCTATTAAATCAATGCAAGGTTAAATTAGCAATTGAAAAGGTACCGATTCAAAATCCCGAATATCTCTCATCATGGTTAAACAACCGTCTTATCAATATTAATTTTTCGAATAGACCATACTGTGCCCCTTGACAAATGACAGTATATTTGCTGAATATACGATCTAGGGGCATAACGACTGTATTGAAGAAGTTGTAAAACGTATTGGCATAAAACTTTAGAAGAAAAAGTGTATTGTTAATATATCTCAACTGAATTTTCAGAATATCTATGCTCTGAGTTTTGACATTTTTAATATAAATTAAGATCACAAATATTCATTCTACGAAATTTGAGAATGAAATAGCTATCAACCTGCTCATACACCTACAACATATAAATACTACCAAATTTATAATCCCGATTTCATTTAAACATAGATCGCAGTTATTGCTTCGGAATTTGAATAACCTTATATATTTATCCCTGCAAAGGAATAAATAGCATTTTACAGGCTCTCTTTTGATGGAGAGGAGTTAACGAAATATTTTAAATTGTTATTTCTTTGATTACAGCAATCTGTTGTTTCGTCTGAAAACTTGATACTGTTCCTCCACTTTTCTGAAATGCTGTAAACTTCCTGCAGACACATTTATGTTGTAAAAGATTTCATTTAGTGTAATTGCAAAATACAGTTAACTAAAAATTATATTGTGTACAATTCCAGTAGTCGCAAATATTATGTTTAGTAGGGCTTATAATTCCAAGCTCCGCTGATTAAAATAAAAATTCATGACACCCAACATTTTGGTCATAAACTATAAAGGTTATCTACCCACAAATCAGGTCGTATATTTACACGTAGGGGAGAAGGGGGCACATGTGGACAGTGGGTGCATGTGGACAGTTTAAATTCTCCCGCTACTAATGTCACACAAATTTCCAAAAAATTATTATAGATGTCTCTGTATGTACCTACAACACTAATGCATTCCAAAACTTCCTACCATTTCCGTAATTAATGTGATTGTAAAAAGTATACCACACGCTCTTAAAACTTTTTTGTAAAGTGCACCGATTTTTTGCTGGTTCAGGTAAGCAAAACTAAATATATTTATTTTCTTTCATGGTATATATGCAAAAATGTATGCAGATTGCGAAAATGAAGAGTATTTTTCAATAATATGAAATTTGAAAATTTTGTATGCTTATAACCTAAAACATAATGGCCGGGGTGCTTGTGGACTTAAAAACTGGGGCACATGTGGACATGTCCACATGTGCCCCTTTGTAATTTCCAAGTTTCCACATGTGCCCCTTGTTGCATAGATTGCTTTTTAGTTTTAACTTTTACTTACAGAATGGTCAGAAATTATGTCAAAAAAACAAATCGAGCAGATATTGACGAAAGTGATGTTCAAAAGGCGCTTACAAAAATATGTAAAGAAGGAATGTCGATCCGTACTGCAGCTGCTCATTTTAATTTAAAGAAATCTATGTTGCATAAACGGCTTAAACTAATACGTAAAACTCGTACTGGCAATGATTCTGGTCTTGAGTCACAATTTGAACTTGCCACATATGATGGGCGAATGTCTAAATATGCAAGTAAGCAAGTATTTTCGTCGGATGAAGAAAGAATGTTGAATGAGTACATACTAAAATGTTCTAAAATACATTTTGGCTTAACATATAAGCAAACGCGTAAGCTAGCTTACGAATATGCAAATAAGTTAAACAAGAAATATCCCGCGAAATGGGATGTTCAAAAAGAAGCAGGCATTGATTGGATAAAATCTTTTTTGAAAAGAAACAAGAACATTTCATTAAGAAAACCTGAGAATACGAGCTTAGCTCGAGCAACAGCATTCAACAAACATAATGTAGAAATGTTTTTCAAAAATTATCAAGAAGTCTTGGAAAAATATAAGTTTGATGCAAGTAGAATCATCAACATTGATGAAACTGGTACTGTGTTACCAGCTCCGAAGGTTTTAAGTGAGAAGGGTAGAAAACAGGTCGGCCAGATAGTATCTGCAGAACGTGGTCAACTCGTCACTTTTGTAGCCATTGTGACAGCAATAGGAAACGTACTTCCACCTCTTTTTGTGTTTCCTAGAGTCCATAGCAAACCCCATTTTGTCAGTGGAAGTCCTTCTGGTTCTGTTGCTTTGGCACACAAAAGTGGGTGGATTACATCTACTCTTTTTTTGAAAGTGTTGAGACATGTAAGGGAACAAATGTCAGCATCCAAAGAAAATCCACTTTTGATACTTCTTGACAATCATGAAGCTTACATATCGATTGAGGCTGTAATGTTCTGCAGAGACAACGGCATTGTAATGGTCTCATTCCCCCCACATTGCTCGCATAGGTTGCAGCCTCTTGATGTCGGGGTATTTGGGCCTTTTAAATCCAAGCTCAGAACAGCTTTCAATGATCATCTTACATCGAATCCGGGAGTCCCTATATCAATTTATAATATTCCAACTTTATCAAAAGATGCCTTCTATTCAGCGTTTACACCAAAAAACATCATTAAATCTTTTGAAAACCCTGGTTTGTGGCCGCTGAATAAATTGGCCTTTAATGATGATGACTTTGAAAGTTGTTATGTTACCGACAGACCATTTCCTAATGATCAAAATGAACCAAGTACGTCACAAACATCAACATTGCCACATGAAGAAGAGAGAGTATTACCGCGCATAGTATTAACTCCCGAGGATGTGAGATTATTACCCAAAGCCCCACCTAGGAAAACAAAAGGTCGTGCTAGAGGCAAGTCTTGTATCTATACTAATACTCCAGAAATGGAGGAAATTAAAATAAAATGTACCAAAGCTAGCAATGTAAAAAAGTCCAACGTAGATAAGGTGAAAAGAGTCGTATTTTCAGATAGTGATTCGCCAGAATCTGAACTATCAGACGTTAAATTTATGGATACTAATGAAGATAGCGATGATGAAAACTACAGTAATAGTATTCTAGACGATGAGGTAATCAATGCTGGTGATTATGTTTTAGTAAAATTTGCCACAAAAAAGAAAATTATCCATTATGTCGCAAGGGTAGACAAGTTAAACGAAACATCCAACGAAATGGATGTTGAATTCTTGAGAAGAAGAGGAATGTCCTGGAACTTCAGCTTCGGAGACCTCCCTGACCTAGCAGAAGTAAGCAGGGATGATGTTGTATTGAAGCTACCAACGCCAGCCACAAACAAAGGGACAACAAGAACTTCCTCGTTTGTATCGTTTGGCATTTCAATGACTAAATATGTTGTTAATTGACATTTGTTCTCTTTACGATTCCAATTTATATTTTTACTATTTTCTTAAAATGTTGTTTTATGTTGAAATAATAAGATAATAATAGTTTATTTGTGTAGTATTAAAATAATTTGTTTGCCTGAAATTTTATTTCATTAAATTTTGTTAAAATAATTGTTATTCGTGTCTGTCCAAATCTACCCCTACACCTGTCCACATCAACCCACAGTTGGGGTAGATGTGGACATTTGCTATTTTTTTTAAAACCCCCAAATTTTTTTTGTATTTGCTTCAAAACTTTCGTGGGCTGTGAATAATGTTGGGTTAAACTGTGTACATGAATAATAATGTAAACAAAATCTATTTGACATTTAACGTTTAGAGGGAGGACACTCTCAAAAAAACTGTCCACTTCTACCCCACATTCCCCTACGCTTAAGACTTTGTAATTGCTGTGTACTAAGTACTGTTACGCCGAAACTTCGTAAATAACTTATGATTTTAGTAACATCCCAGAAATTTGTCGTGTGGTTATTCTAAATAATGTTGCAAGTTCCCAACTAGCTCGTAAGTAGTTGTTTCGAAATATCAAGTTACTCTAGATAATCATGTCAGAATAGTGTTTACAAAGTGGCACTTCGCTTAAACTTTCCTATAATTTTTAAATATGCCGTAATGATTAAAGTTTAGTTCTTTTAGCTTAACCTAACGTTAGCAACAAAACTCATACTAGACAAAATATAACTTTTTATTACTTTACGTTTGACTTTACAACTCAAAAATTTTGATAGTAGATATAACTTCCTAAATACTTTGGTAGCAAAAATACGTTTTTCGTGTTATTATTCCTAACTATCCGTCAACGAAGGTGTTTGACGTAACGTACGTCAATTATTAATTGGTTGTGATTAATTTCAAAATAAATTTCTGAAAATTGTCAATATGTTAGTGAAAGTAGATTTTCCCATACTTTTGGACTGCTAAATATAATTTAATGGTTGAAATTAGCTTGCTACAATTTAAAGTAACGATATCAGATAAATTAGTGTATGGAATAATACCCGTTAAAAAATTATTGAAATCAGTGCGTCTGTCAATAGCAGAAAGTTCATCATCAACAGCCTTTTTCGTGCCACTGCTGGGCATCGGCCTCTTCTCTGCCACACGTTTCTCCCAACTCTAAAGTAGAAACACAATTGACCTACATTTTAACGTCAAATCTGAACAACAGAAATTCCTATAGATTTAGAACCGATATGTAAACAACATGAACAACACAACACCAAAAACAAGAAAGAAAGAAACACGGATAAAGAATATAACAACGAAGAATGCGATATTAAGGAGAACAAAATCAAAGATATAAAGAATTTTTAGGAGGAAGTGAAAATAAGCAGAAGATGATATTTATGGAGAAAAAAGGAATGTTGCTAGAAGGCCCAGCATAAGCCACAGAAACGTAAGCCCAAAGAAGATAAAAAAAATCCAGAACTGCTAGTAAGAGCTAAACTGTTAGAAGAATAGTCGATATATCGATCCTAAAAATAGAATAACGTTCAGCTGAATAAAATGTGGAAGCGCACAATTACACCAAAATATAAGAGGAACATGGGAACTAGTAAAGTTTGACTCAGTAACCTGCTCTACACAGAAGAAAGTGTAAAAAATGCAGGAGAACCGCCTTGCTGGATGTGTCATATAAAATACTGGCTACCGTCATTAAAACGAAATTAAGCAAATTAAAGGAAAACGTGATTCAATCACAGTTTTACATAATTACACAAATAAACCAAAATAATATAATTTCCAAAATATAGAGCCTACACTAAAAAATGCCCAGAAAACCTTTAAAGTACAGATCAGTAGAAAATAATTTTAAAGATCCACATCAGAAAATTAAGACAATATTTTTAAGAGGGTTTCTGAAAAATCTGTCTTTATTCGATGAGGCTCCATTTCCACAAATGTCTTATTTTTAAAAATGGATATTCTTATTTATTAGTAATTTACATTCGAACCTCGTAAGGTAGCTTAAAGGTAATTTAAATGGTTGTTTAAAATGAAATAATCCATAAGTTTATTCTTTAAGGCTTTCGCCGTTTCTCGAACTGTCAATATTACAATTTACTTTCGGCTTGGACCGCGTCGTCATTTGGGAACAACATCCAGCATTATCAGGTAAGGACCGACCTGTGGCTTATCTGCCTTTACAAGCATTTGCTCTAGAAGTTGGAGCAATATTGGTTTGTGCCAAAGTTTAAATAATCTAAGCACACGTCCCTGTTTAGGCAGGCTGGGCCTACGAGCAAATATTACTTTAACTTCTAGAGCAAATGCTTGTAAAGGCAGATAAGCCACAGGTCGTTCCTTACCTGATAATGCTGGGTGTAGTTCCCAAATGACGACGTGGTCTAAGCCGAAAGTAAATTGTAATATTGACAATCGGTAAGTTGTTACCAAAACCTTTTCCAGTTCCGTAATGTTGCCAAAACGTTTGTTATCAACAGATATTTAATATATCTGTGTATTTAAGTTCCATTTTTCTTGAAAATTTTAGTTATCACTTACATCAACATCCATAATCAGAAATACTGAAAAAAATAATTTCCTAAAGATCTAATGCATGTAACTCCAAAATAATTTACACAAAATCAACACTTTCCAATAAGACAACAAAAACTTCTACTTCACTGCAAACAAAGCAATTGATGGCTAAGTTGCAACATGATTAAGGACATCATAAAGCCCATCATTAGCTTCCCTTTGACATTTATAGCATGTACTCAAGTCTTTAACTTTCGTTACCATCAACAAGTCCTAGGATGATGGGAAAATTCCCGCTAATTTATAAAAAAGCTCGTTAACGCCAAACAAGGGAGTACGCCATAAATGAAAAGCGAGTGCATTACTGTATTGAAGTAGGCGACTAGGAGGCATGGGAAAGAGCGATGCAGTCTTGAGCACTTTCATTTTGCAGATTACTGGCTGAATTTGCATTTACACATGACCCTAAAAGCAACTAGAGCAGCCACAGCATGTGGGAATAGAAAAGTGCATTTTAATGCTCGCTTGTCTAACCTTTAGAGTTGTAGGAAATTGCTGCACGTAAGAAAATAATTTCCTCGTTTTTACACCGCTCGTATAAGGTTTATAGGTAAATGGCCATTAAGGGGCTATCAATGGAGAACAAAGCTGGTAAGGAGCTCGAACACTGCTTCAGAATATTAGAGCCTCGTAAAATTGAGATGCGCTTCGACCAGCTTTACTGTTACTGTTTCCGTTTTACAACAAAAATCAATTAAGGCAAATTTAAGACACCGGTGCCTTTTCAGCGAACTTCCATTAGGTCTGTTCGATGGGCAATGTTCAGGGGACACACCGGTTGTAGTAATTAAAAAAAGGTCGTTTTTGCGACAGAGACAATACTCTTATTATCATAAATATGCTTTGTGCTTGACTCTACCACGCCCGCCACACTGACTGACAGAGGCAATTAAATTAAATTTAGTGTCACCACCGAGTGCCACGAGGCGTTGCGATTTTTGTAAGGCAACCATTCAACATCAAAAGGGAAAATGACAGTATATTATTGTTCACTCTTAAAAATTCCTTATGAATTCTTTAAGCGTACCATAGCAACATAATATACTAAAGTATTCAAGGGTGTTCCATATAACAGTTTGTGGTTATACCTTATAAATTATATTTGGTGTGCTATTCCAAAAAGAATTGATGCAAATCGTAAATAGCAAAATGATTAGATTGATTTACTGATTTTAGATAGGTATAATAATTAGAGCAGTCGCGATAGCAGCTTCTAAAACAAATTTGTTAGATATTTACCCAGATGAAATCTCCTCTCCCTCGTGTAGGAAGGACCATTTCTCACCTGGACGGACTGTGGGAATGTTTACAAACTAACAGTAATAATAGGTCAAGACTCAACGATAGGGTCTCAAAATTGGGTATGTTTACCTATCAAGGTCAAATTCCCGAGTGCTTGGGATCTTACAGCTTCAGGCATGTAGACAATGCATTCATAAAGTAAACACACAAATAGCCAAGCACCATTTCAGCACACACCGGCAAAGTATGTAACACACAAGCAACACTACATTACTAAATTAGAATTACAGTTTTTACAGGGGTTACGTGCCCCCAACCCTTAGTCCCACCTATTATCTAGTAGCTCACCTTTGGCACTCCGCAACGTGCAATGCACAGATCACTGGCTGGTCAACCCGGTCGAGGTCGAATCGAGTGACAACGCCGGCTTACCAACCTGCCAAGCAAATAAGCAGCCTACAAGCGGAATCCTGAGTGAATAAACAATTCCCAGGAGCATTGGCGAGCTTCCAAGGCCTCGATCACAATAACACAGGCCTCAATCATAATAACATAGTAGTGACAATTACGAACAGTACTACCCCAACATGAGCAAAAGGATTATCTACAGCTTCATACAACAACTACTGCAGCACATACCAAAAATTCATCTACACCACCTTAAAGGTAGCAAATACATAGACAATAACCATAAACACAATTTATTAGACAAGGTGGCTAGCATTTTAACCACAGCGTTTAGAATAATAGCTTTATTGATAAATACAAGTGTATATAAAATACAAAATAGTTAGTCCAAAAATACAATTCCTTCACTCGGAAAATGGACTATGAATTAAAAAACAATTTTATATTAAAATACCTTTGCCAATTTTCATGTTCAATCACGATGGACAAATCTTTTAAAAATATATTAGATTGCACTGAAACTCATTATATTTTTTATTTGTGGTTGTATATGGTATAGAATATTTTTTTGTGTCTCCTCAACAAAATAAAAATAGAAATGATTTTATTGTCATTATTATTAATTCGAAACTAAAATCCGTTCTGGTGGAACAATAAGTATAGATATTCAATAAATAAATTTTAAGAAGAGTAGTCATACAGTAACAACACTCTAAAATTAATTATTAATAATTGGTTTGCTAATAGTAGAAATAAGTTTAACAGTTATTCAAAACCTTAGAACTAGGTAAAAACAGGATTATTGTATAACTATGAACGTCTTCTTCAAGAATATAACTGTAACAGATAAGTATAATCTTGAACTGGTTTAGTACCCTTTTCAATCAAAACAATATTAACTTACACAATTATTACAAAGTTATGGAAGCCGTTTAAAAATGCGAATCTATTTGGCATCGCCTTAAAGGCTACTTACAAGTGGAACCTGAAAAATTCAAATTCTCTTGGCATCTATTTTCATGTTACATTAACGAACCAACTACCTTCTTTTATTACATACTCTTTTGAAATCTCTACCGAGCATTCTGACGTAAAGAAATGATAAACGTTAACTCCACTAACCGGCTTCTCTGGAAAAATTAGAATTTTCTCTCCATTGATTTCCGATCTTAACTTGATGAAAAACGTATCCTTAAATATTTTCCACGGCGAAAGGTTCTTTAGGTAACCTAAGTGAACCGGTTCCTACTGACAACACTGATTACTGTGGTGGTAAGCGGTTTCTTCAAGATCTTGTATACTTTAACCACCGTCTACATGCAACCCAATTCAAGTCGATGCTGGTATATCATGCGTCTGCAAAAGTACCATCTAATAGCATGCAGTTCTGAAACGGTCTGTAGTAGACAGCTTTTTAATAGAGGCAAACGATATCCTGAAACATAAAGACCATCAAATATGATGGTCGTACACATAGCAACGCTAACAAATGAGTATAATCGAACTAGAGCGGTTGTCAATACACCTCTAACGTTCAAACTATGTCGCATCATCATATTTGGTTTAATTTATCATGGATAAGCGACTAACTGCGAGTATGTCCAGGTTTCAGAAGAAGTTTCTTATGATGCAAATTAAGGTATTTTTTACATCAACTCTATTTATGCCAGTTTGATCATCTGGAATATATTATGTTACTTTAAAAAATAGCAGAAAGACGAAAAAAATGCGGCTAATTAGCAGTCGCCAGCAAGTAGTAGAGCCAAATGTTCATTAAGATCGTAACCATAAACACGCTGATGTACCCAGAGTTAAACTTGGTAATGAATATGTAATTTCGTAAAGTCGTGCATGGGTGGAGTCTGTTTATTAAGACAGGCGAGCATTCCCATAAGTCTAGCATGAAGTGAGTCTTAACTCAGAGGCGACAGGTACAGATAGAAAATCCAAGTCCGAGCACACACACATTAATCGGGGAACAAATTTCATTCATATCCCGCATATGGTGCCTGGGTTTTTACAACCGCTAACGATCTTGCACGCGTGCTTTATGTTTACTGCGTTACGTACCTGAGAAGCAATCATTTGGCGGGAGATGGGCGCAAAGCGCGTTCTTGGTTTTGGTATGGTAAAATATCTCCAGGTCGAAGTTAAAGCATGCAGAAAAATTCTTCGGCATTTGCTTGTTATTAGATGCGTCGGCTAGCAGCTGCAGCCTCTTCTGCGTACAAGCTAAGGCTCCTTTGTAACGGAAATAATAAGTACATTTATCATAGCAAAAAGGAGAACTTGCGCAATGATTAAAAATAAACTCACATTACCGATGGAAGAGGCATTGTTATTAGACTCGTAAATTAAAGATGAGATTAATTGGTTGCGGGGAACAGTGTGGCAGTCTAACGTAACCTTAATCTGTGTCTGAAAGAGTTTGTCAAGCAGAGAAATACTTATACAACATAAATATATGCTCTTAAAATTAACATTTCAATGGCAACCACTAAATCACGCCCTAAATATTATTCGATTCTAATATTTTTCCTATAGGTATTTGAAAGACTGCCTCTTTGGAAAAACTGTTTAGGATCGCTATAATTTAGGATCTACTTATTTGACTTTGAATCCAGCTCAGCGGGACATTATTCTAGAAGGTAATGTAGTCTAATCCCAATATTTAATAATTAAAAAGTAGAAAATATATTTAAAGTTATTTGAACCTTATTCCAATTTTAGAATAAATACTACTAGAAAATATCCCTCAAGTTTTAATTTTTACTTAATTAAAAAGTCTTAAATAATTTCACGACCTTGAAGTAAAGGTATTCAAGGTTATTTCTGTTAAAGCTCAATACCTGCGTGAATACAGTTATTTAAAATAAAAATGTTCAGCGACATTTCACGGTCTTAAAATAAAATATCTAGACTGAAGTTAATACGATCCCAGTAATTACCTACGCAAGACCTTACACAAAATATTTTCTTCACTTCATTTTTGGACACGTATCATAAACAAGGGCTTTGTATTCACCTATTGAACGGTTTAGATAGAAATAAGTCTAATCTAATAATATTTCTCAACACAGACTAGAAAATAAAAGGGTTCCCAGGCCATTTGCTCCTACCGTTTGAAACAGTCTTCTCATTTTATTCTAACGCCATTACTGAAATTGCCGCATGACCTTGAAATAAACTGTTCACCACTGTTTCAAACTCAAAGGTGGAACCAAACTAACGAGGATCCAATTTCGCAAATAAGTCGACTCAGTTCATTGCTGCACAGCGCATCTGAACAATGGAAGACCCAAATAATCTCCACCCTTGTAATCTTCCTTCCCTTCCACTAACCTTTCCGGGTTCCGGGCAAGCGTTAGCCGAGATTGACTAATCGGTACAAATGTCCAGTTCTGCCTCTCAACGAATTTACCAATTTCACCTCTCCATTGCCAGCAAAGGGAAGCAATTTCTTTTTTTTTCTAGGCCATTTCAGCAGAGACGCCTAATTTTTCAATTACTTTGGTATTATGCCGCGCATATTTTGCCCATTGTTGAACGACAGAGACTATCATGGGGACAAAACCGGGTAATTTAAAGTGTCAAGAGATAATAAGCTGCAGAAGGTGCGGCACAGTGGCGTGACAATCATTACGACCATTGTTTCAATTCGCGTAAAAATTGTCGCATGCTGATGCTGCGTTAAGAGCATTTGAGATTTTAATAAAACCACTCCGTTTGGGCGTACGAGAATTCTTAGTTGCTTTAGTGCACAGCTCCATAATATTTACATAATATGGGTGTTAACTTCGAAAAAATAGGATTATGGAGGATTAGCCGCGTTATTGAGTTTCAAATCGGATTACGTTGATTCTTTTTAATAAGATGTTTAGACCTACGCAGCTCCCAAGGTGGTCTAGGTTGTTTAAAATAAAAATTACACTGTGTACTAGCAAACCTTTAATATTACTGTTTTTGTGGACAAAACGTTCATTTCTTTTTGTATTTCCATATTAGATGAGCAAGTATTAAGGCTAGACACATAAGCATAAGCTAGAGCCAAATAAACAGTACGATCAACAAAATTTTCAAGAACAGTTGGTTGTGGGAAACAAAATATGTGTCTCTAATTAAGTCAAATTGTCATTATTATTATTACTTAATACATGTCAAATAGTTATCACAATCAGCTAAAACGGATTTCACTGAACAGCACACAATTTTTGTGATAGTCTTTCGTTGAAATTCGTTAAATTTATTCCACTGTCGGAAATGCTATTTCGAAATACAGGTAGTGTGTTAGGTAAATTTGGAAGCGGCAGACAAACAATGAGACCGTCGAACACGAAAAACAGCGTATACAGAAAAAGCAACTACATCTTTAAGAACACTGTAGGAGGAGGTAGAACTGACTACAAAATAGTGGAGAAAGATTCTACATTGTGTTGATATAAAATACGGGCTTTTCAGAAACTGCTACCGCCAGCTTGTAATAGGCGCATATTTTACAGTCAACAGTTTAGAAAAAATTTAATAAGTATCTAAGAATTACCTGATTTAATATTTTATTTAGATAAAGCGTAGTTCTATCTTTCTGGATATGTGAAGTCACGAACGTTGAGAATGTGGAGTGGTAATAATCTTCATGTATTTTGGAGAGCCCTACTAAATGTTGGCGTTTGGTTGCATTTTCTTAAAAACGATTAACAGCCCAATAGCTTTTAAACAATGTGTTACTGGGGAAATATACAGAATGAATATATTGAACACTTCCATAAACTAGTTATACGGGCGTGTTTCAGCACGATGGTGCACCAGCGCACACAGCTAAACAAATGTTGAATATTTGCAAGCGTTTTTGACCGTTTAATACGTTAAAGTTTATGGCCTACAAGATCTCCTACTAGCACTTTACAAGACTTGTTTGTGTTTCTCTGTTTAAAATCACAATATTAGAAAGACCAATTTATACCATACAAGAGGCAATAAACATAATTAAACAAGAATGTGCCATTATGGCCCTAAACTTCCACCCCGTTACTGCAGAATATTTTTAATAATAGATAAAGACATGTAAATTTGTGTTTATAAGCTAATGGAGGTCATTTTCAACAACTGCTATAGTCTGTGGTAAAGAACTGTTACCTTCAATGGAGATAATTGAAAAACGGTTCTTTCCAGAATCACAAATTACTATTTTAAAAAATAATTCCATACGAAGCAACCAATACAATCAATTGTAGAAGAAGCATTTAATATGAACAAATATAGTGATTACCCTTGCTATAAATTACCAATATTTGCAATTATTGATAAATTCCACTGCTATCCACAAATCGAACGTCACAAATGGAACACCTGATTTAGTTTATTACAGATTTTATTATAGTTTACTAAATCTGAAAGCTTACTGTGGTTTATATTTTATGTTTATGGTAATTTAATATAATGACATAACCTTGTCGTATTGCAGAACTTCATATGCTTGTTGAAGTTTTCTTTAAAAGATTCATAATTACTGTGATATACACTCATTCTGCTTTCAAAAATTGTTCTACTATTAGTAGCAGATTACGTTTATCATCTATTCAAAAGCTCAAGGAAATAGTCATGTGCTGTTGTTAGATATTCTGTTAGTACCTAGTCTGGTCGTTTGGCTCTCTAGTATGTCTTGTTTCTGAAATTCAATTAAAAATCACTACATCTTCTGTAATTAATCTTCCTAATTTTTATATTTCATGATTCGATTTGCCAAAATACTACGTTTTTAGACATATGGCATCATCCAAGAGCTATTGTAAAGAAGTCAAGTTGATCAAGCAATCTAAAGAACTATTTATACAGAGCACTGGAGGTGTCCAAACACCTTCCAAAATTGTAACCCGCCATTTCTCTTCTATGTGGTGTTGGTACCTCAGTTGGCAGAACGCTCGCTTTCTGAGCAAAACGTCGATTATGACTGCGGTTCAAAAACTCAGAATTACTGCGCAATTTATAAAAATCTGGCCAGCAACCTACCACACACAATTTCTCAATCCGGCTTGCATCCGTGGGTTTTTAAAGCTAAAAACCTCCTTTGGAATTTTTGTCGTTCAGATTGAACGTTAAGCTGTAGGTCCCCCGCGTTTCTACCTTAGCGGTGAGGAGAAACATGTGGCAGGGAAGAGGTCGCTACCCAACAGTGGAACAAAAAAAGCTGTTGATGATGACTTCGTTTTATGCGTGAAAGAGTAGTCGTGATCTTTGGCTTTGCTATTGTATTGGACATGTGTTCTTCAACTGATCCCAGAATCACCCATTTTTCTAAGGTAAAAAATAGATATGTTTTTCTACGATGGTTGACAGGCGGGTGGGCTCATTAATTTTACCGACAACAGAGACAAACAGACAAGAGATTGGTTATTCTTGCATTCTCATTATTTGTAAACAGAAATAATTATTTTGCATTCGGGATGGTAAAACCTACTATAGCAAATGAACCCTTTTTCGCCAACTATCAACTAGTTATAATCCACATGGCTTAAGTATAGTAACACATATTATGTTTTTCATGGCAACAATTTTCTTGGTCATACTGTATAGAGTAAGGAAACATCAGTTTTAAATAAAATGCTCAAATATTGTTCAGATATGCTAATTCGGTAGATTGTACAACATGTGCGTGTAAACGGCTTCATTTTTTTAAGATTTTACACGAGCTCAAGCCAGCGTCCATGTTCATATTAATTTTTTACAAGCGTAACGGTCTACAAATTAACGTTTTCGATTACCCGCTAGGCCGGCCATAGAATTTCTACTTGCCATTCTCTAGTAGTATCTAATAATGCTGTCTAATTTATTTATAAACTACATGTTGTTATGCTTTAACCAAGCAATACTATTAAAAGAATTGAGTCGGCAAGCTTTGTACAGTCGGTTATTTCACTGAATGAATCAAGATTGAAGTACGGAATGTTAATGTAGTAAACTATTTCAATTCTGTTTGATATGGACATTTAACCAGTTAATCCTTTTATTTTAATTGAAGATGGGACGATGCAACTACATGACATTCTTGGGTCACGTCGCACGAACGCTGCACATACAGGGTGTTCGATTATTTTATCCGAAAAATACTAAAAGTTGGGGTATGATTACCTCCTGTCTAATTGTTTATGGCAATTCTTATATTGTAACAAGTGGTATTTGTTTTTTGTTATAGCAAATTTTTTCTAACGTAAAGTCATTACAACGTGTAAGGGAACTTGAAAATACATTAGCGATCAAATTTACCTTGAGTGTGGAGGGTGAATCGCTCCGTCCCAGGCTCTTGAGTACGGCACTGTAAAATTCTTAATAGTAGGCAAATGCAATTTTATTATGTATTATTTCAAACTGTAGGATAGAAATATTTAAGAAACCAATTTTTAAGAGGGGAGTTAGTTATCTTTCATGCAGATTGAGCTGCCGTTTTACCATAAAATCACTTCATTAGAATTTAAGAATCTTTGCTGATCACCTTAACTATCTTTTTTTCGCTCGATGTCTCGATGCGCCACTGTAAACGCTGATAGAGTCTATAATAGAAACGCAATTTTACACCAACATCGTCTTCCGAAGATAAACAAGCCACCAACTCCTCTCTTTATTGTCAACAACTACTGACTTGGATGTTCACACATCCTTCTTTTCAATTACTGTGGTATCTCAAGGCTGAAAGTAGACATATACGCAATTCATTCTCTATTGTTGGTGTTACTTTACGTAAGCTGATCACCAGATGCTGTTTACAACGGTCTCTGCAACCGTTCTAAACACGGCCGTATTCTTTCCGTCTCCTTTGCACGTTCGTGCGGGGCACAAGTCGCGAAAATTACCCGGACGGTTTTTTTTGCATTCGTACTTCGTACGATATTTTCAGAGCTACTTTATGTACGAGTTGCAGAAGCTTGTTATCATAATAAAAGCACCTATCTTGATGTACTGGGAGTCATAAATTTTGAGAAATCGTGCTTTGTTAGGACAATTGAATGGAATGCGAAAATTACGCGTAAATGTTGCTAGCGATGTTGTACAGGGTACTTCAAAAATGGATCAGACAACGTAGCAACAATAAATTATTATTTTAATTCTCTAAAGCTGCTATGTGAGGAAAAGGAAATTTTGGGCAGACGGATTCACAGAACACCTCAACGAACAAGAATAAAGTAGAGGATATGAAGAAGAAAGGCAAGACAATATGAGTAGAAACGAAGAGGAACAGCAGGAGCAAGAGTATAACCAGACAGTAGGGAGACCAACACTAGAAGAGACAATCAAGAATAATAAAGCGCCTGGACCAGATACCATCCCCGCTGTAATCCTGAAAGATGAACAATACATTGCAAGGCAAGATACACGAATTAACCCTGAATGTATGGGATAAGGAACAAATACCCCAGGACTGGATAATAAGCACAGTGTGCCCCATATATAAGAAAGGGGACAAGTTTGAATGTAATAATTATCGAGGTAGTAGCCTACTTAACGTACCATACAAAATCTTAGCTACCTTAATACACAACAGACTAGAGTCGTATTATGATTAGCCAAAATCAAACAGCCTTCAGGAATGGAAAATCAAACAGCCTTCAGGAAAGAAAATCAACAATCGATGAAATTTTCATACTTAACGCAAGTGATGGAGAAGACATGAGAATTTGGCATCAACACATACCAGATCTTCAGCAATTTCAGACAAGCTTACGATAGTATAAGCAGACATACAATATACGGAATACTCGAAGATTTCAGAATACTTAAGTAATGAATAGGATTAATTAGGTGCACTCTTGATGAGACTTTCATACAAGTAAAGATTCAAGCAGAAACATCAGAAATGGCGCAGATGACCAGCGGTTTTGGACAGGGGGATAGCATACCACCAATACTGTTCAACCTAGCCTTCGAAAAGGTAATTCTGGGTACAGACATCAACCCTAACGGCACCCTTTACAATAGAACAACTCGCATGCTCATATATGCAGACGACATAAATCTAATAACCCGAACGATATTAGATACAAAAGAACTTCTCGTGGAACTAGACTATCAAGGTAAACAGAACCAACCTAGAATACAACCTGCAACAGCTTCAAATGCCTAGAAGTAATGATAACTAATCATAACCATGAAACAACAGAAATTAAAAACAGAATAATACAAACAAATCGAGCTGTCTAATAACTGAATATGACCCTGAAAGATAGGATATTACGGGCCAAACGAGCTTTTTCCTCGACCCGCAACAGGAAAGATGGAAAAAGGCCTACAGCTAAAGTCAGAGGAGTAGGGGTGGTTCACGGGAACCGCTTACGGGAGGGAAATCGTACCTAGTTGGGTACAGAGTAGGTGAAAATTAGCGGGCGCCACCTTCCAAATCACAGCTGATTGCAAGTTCTCGTGGAAGACCGAAAGGCCAACAGCTTACGTAAATTAGATTCACCTTTATTGCACCTTCTCCTGTATATAAAGCTTGCAAAGTTCATGAACACAATACAATAAAAATACACAGAAATAAAAGACATGGTGAATTTTAAGACAAATATAATTCTACTATTTGAAATTGGTGACACATGTTACAAAAACAAAGATTACATTGAAAATGATATTTATAGTTTAATACAAGGGTAGTTGGAACGTTTGAACCGAGGCTAAATACAATTTGCACTTTACAGTTAACAAAAGAAAAATGACAACTGGCGACAGAAGATCGCTTTACGTCACATCAAGAAAAAAGATTTAGCACTAGAAACTTGAAAATGAAACCCGAAACAAAATTTTCACAACACAATTAACAATTTGTTTTATTTTGATTTTCTTCGGTAAGGCGTAGAGGGGTGTTCTTAGGTTCTGAAGAGGCAGACTAAAATCGCAGGCACGCCACCAAAGGCTGAAATCACGATTGCACGAGCAATCGTGAAGACGTTTTTCAGGAATACGGCAAATTTCGGAACGAAATATTCGCTGCACAAACTTCAAAGTGGTTTGTCGCAGCAGCGGCACATCCAGAGGGACAGGAAAGGGGATTCGACAATAATCCGCCAAAGGAGATAAGCAAATTCGCAATGAATTGCCTTCCAAGGTTTAAAATTCTAGCGTGTTTCTTTAATCCGACACTTGTCGATGGTTTTGTTCACCCCACGGTGATAACAGCGATACGAAATTCCCACGATGGACACCCATCGAAAACCCAAGCCGCCACCCTTGCAGTATTAGATTTCGACGCAAGTAAGATCTTCGCAAGCAACCGGGTCGAAACGAGATGTTAAATCGACTGAAGTATTGCGAAATATGGTACAAGAATTCTAGAACAAATCTTGCACGTGAACTTCCATGAAGCGTAAACTTTCCAGGGCCATTCTCCAAACAAAACATGAATCGGCATTTCTCCATGATAACATAAAAAAGGTACACTAAAACTGTATTCGGGAAATAATAAGATAGTAATCGGCTACAGAGCGGCAATGAAAATGATACATTATTTCAGATGAAGCGGCAAAATTAAACGAACATAACAAGGAACACTGATCGAAATACAAAAATGATGATATATAAGACATTTATAGTAACCTATGGAAGTGTAGCCTGGACAGTGACACAAAAAAATGCAGATAGACTGGGCGTTTTCGAAAGGGAGGTATTGAGGAAAATCTTAGAGTCAATTAAAGAAGAAGGGGCGTGGAGGAAAATGTAGAACCATGAACTGTATAAATAGTATAAGGAAGCAGATCTCGTAACATATATACGTAAGTTCAGGAAGACTAATGTGGCCAGGACACGTACGAATGAATGAAAATGCCATAGCAAGACGGGTAGAACAGCAAATTGCGGAAGGGCCAAGAGGCAGAGGCCGTCCAAGAAAAAGGTGGAGTGGAACAGTGACGAAGATGTACAAGCACAATTATGAATTGAAAATGATGGGTTCTGGATAGGAACAGATGTAAAACGAAGCTGGGGGAGGCCATGGCCAGGTATGAGCTGTAGAGCCACTGCGTAAATAAGTAAAGCTGCTGATAAAGAGTAGCTTTTGGGGCCGGAATCACAAGTATAGGACAATATATGCGCACAAATATTGTCTGAAGAGAAAGCATCTGGTAAAGCAGACTTTGTTTCATGATGTGTATGTTTAGAGTTAAATATATTTGAACATATTGAGGAACTATAAATTTTGCCCAGATGTAGTTACAACAATGGTCGCTGCAAAGGTATACGGTTCTATATACACTTAATTATTGTTACTGCCATCTACGAACGTAGAATATGTCAGACTGTTAAAATTTTGTATGAGAGTTATATACAGGGTGTCAATTTGAGAACGTACAATGTGTTGTATCTCTGAAAGTAAAATGAGTATTGAACTTTTCTAGAAACCGTTTCTACAACATGGAATGGCAATCATCACAATTCATAAGGTACTCTTTCCCATTCAAGCATTTAGGTTCTAGCTACTCCAACAAAGAGGGGCCGTGCCGCAGCGGTTAGGGCCTTGGACTGTTAAGCTGAAGGATCTGGGTTGGAACTTACGTCCAGAAACATCGGATTTTTACATGGCCGTTTTCCCTCGGAAGGCAATTGCAAACCACCGATTTACTTCTCCCAAGAGCATCTTTTCTGGAGAAGAAGCGTAAGACACTTTCCGCGAATCGGAGCCCGAGTATTTGTGCAGATTACTTCGTACGCACGCCACAACATAGGAGAGTAGGTCACCGTGCTTTCGTAAGAGCCAAAAGGACTGTAGAAAAAATCCAACAAAAAAAAAACGTTAAATGGTAACAAACACCCTGTGATGTCCCATTGAAAAGTTCTTACAAAATGCTATTCAATAGTAGCAAACATTTTTACTAGAAAATTTACAAAATATAACACGAAAGGAACCAATTATTTTAATGCATATAAAAAAGGTTAGAATAAATGATTTTCATTATTTTCTAGGAAATAGTAAACTCTACTCTCAAATTCTCTCCGAACTTTCTAGAAGGTTTCTCGCGGACTCGTACGGTCATCCTGAACTATTCGTTGTCGCAAGTGTGCAATCGACTGAAGCTGAATTTTGGAGACATAAGATTTTCAGTGATCTCATAGAAAGAAATGTAATGGAGTCAAATCGAGAGACCTTTGGGGCCGTTCTATTCAGGTAAAAAAATGTATTGTGGTATCCAGCACCTAAGGGGTGAATGAAAAAAGTTACCTTATGAGTCATGATGATTCTCCTTCTTATTATAGAAACTGTGCCTAGAAATGATAAATATACGGCTATGTACGTTTTTAAATGGATAGTCTGTATATTTTTTATAACAATGCAAGCTATGTTGTCGGTTAAGCTAAAGCAGCAAATAGACAATTTATATTTTTCAAAGGCTACCACATAACCTTTCTTTTATATTACTTTGTACATTACTGCTATTTCCCAATTATATCAAAAATAAGAAATAGATGTAAAGCACGTGTTCTCTGTTTTGATTAGAATATAGTAGATGCTTTAGCAGCTTATACAGAATTTCTGTGTCTACAAATGCTGCCACGATGACCTTTCATTTGTGTTACAATGTACACGTTACTGTTCTTTTAACAGAACCGAAAATCAACATTTCAGGCAAGTGTATGTAACGTATTAAATTGCCAGTTATGCTAAAGCAAGTTATAGACAGTTTCTATGTTATTCATAGGCCGCTACCAGATGTTTACAGCCGACTTATGCAAAGGCCGCTAAAATAATAGTTATTGCTGTATAAGTTAGAGTTTTTTACAGATAATGAAACATACATTGGACCGGAAGGTGGACGATTGTAAATATTTTTTGTATATTTGTAGTTGCTTACATAATATCAGTGTATGAGCTACCGTCTATCTCTTTATATTTTACAAATACCTGTTAAATCTGGAAAATTCTAAGCGCAGGATGATCGACATAAAATAGAAACAATTGTTCTAAATATTCGCCTTTTGGCAGTGGGGAGATATTGCCGCTTAACCGATCTTTTTTTACAATTACAATTAGTACAATTAGTACACACATGGACATAAATTGGTTTAACAGCTGATTAAAATGCCATTTTCATTTTTTATTTATGCATATATTTAGGTATAGATTAAGATTAGCGGCATACCTAAATAAAAATTTAGATGGTGGTGCCGAATTTCTGTACAATGATTTAAAACAACAAATGATGAAAGCAGCTAAAGAATCTTTAGGAGAAAGAACACAGTCGAACAAAAAAATTCAGATAGTTGGTGGAATACACATGTGAAAGATCTAGTAGAGGAGAAGAAAAAGTTATATGAAAAATGGTTGGTAACGAAAGACCCAGAAGATAGAAAAGAATACGCAAAAAGTAATAGAGAAGTTAAGCGAGAAGTTTCGAGACAAAAGAATTTAATGTGGCAAGACAAGTGTGCTGAAATCGACCTATTAATGGGAAGTACGCGCTCAAATGAAGCCTGGAGAGTAATTAAGACGCTGAGGACCAATGAAAATAATAAAACGCAACTGATTAGTTTAAATAAATGGAAACTTTACTATGAACAATTGTTGTTGCACACGAATATAAAATTGTACAATATATAACAACAGATATTAATAATGAGGAATACCAAGAAATAACCATAAAAGAAATTCAAGCAGCTCTGCAAGTTATGAAGAATAGAAGATCTCCTGGTCCTGGAGGCTGCCCTAATGAACTTGTCAAGTATTCCCCAAGTATTGTATTAGAAGTAATACAGAAGATCTTTAATAAACGTCTGCAAGGTGACGAAATTCCTAGGGAATGGAGAACAGCTTACATAAGTTCAATATATAAGAACGGAAATAAATCAGAATGTACCAATAATTACAGAGGGATTAGTGTGACATGTGCTGTAGGACGGTTGTACGGACGAATCATTAAATCGAGAATAGAAACCGAAGTAGAAGAAGAAGAAGAAGAAGAAGAAGAAGAAGAAGAAGAAGAAGAAGAAGAAGAAGAAGAAGAAGAAGAACAGAGTGGCTTCAGAGCAGGCAGATCCTGCGTTGATAATATATTTTGCTTAGCTCAATTGGCAGAAAAATCAATTGCACATAACAGACAATTACATTTGGCCTTCATAGATGTTAAAAAAGCATATAACAGCGTCCCCATCAATAAATTATGGGAAACACTACATGACAGTGGTATCAGTGAAATATATATTAATGCTATCAAACAAATATACAAAACCAACGTAAGCAGAGTTGAAATAGGCAACTCCTTATCACAAGAGTTTCAATGTTCGAAAGGATTACGTCAGGGGTGTTCCATGTCACCAACATTGTTTAAAATATACCTGAATAAAACTTTATACAACTGGAAACGAAAATGCAGAGGGATGGGACTACCAATAGAAGACAATAATTCCAATGACCAAGTCATTATAGCGGGTGATGAAAAGGATGCCGAGTACATGATTAAAAAGTTGATCGAAGAGTATGCAGTATGGGGACTAGAAGTGAACATGAACAAAACCAAATATATGGTAATAGGAGGACAAAGACGAGATCTTGAAACACAATAGGGAGTAATAGAAAGTTACGCTGAATATAAGTATTTAGGGGTGACAGCTACCAATGAAGGGATTAAAGATAAAGAAATATTGAAGAAAATTGTACAAGGGAGACGGACAATCCAATTAGTAAACTCTACTCTTGAGCGATCAGATAACGAAAAACACAAAAAGAACAATATTCAAAACAATAACAGAAAGTGTGACAACTTACAGTTCAGAGGTATGGACGATGAAAAAAATACATCAAAAGAAAATAAGAGCCATCGAGATGGATTTTTGGAGAAGAAGTTGCCCAGTTTCTAAAATTGAAAGAATACATAACGAGGAAATACGGGAACGCATGAACATAGACTACTCGATCACGGACACCGTAGAAAGAAAACAGTTGTTGTGGTATGGGCACTTAAACAGAATGGCAGATACGCGATGGCCTCAAAGAGTGTATGAATGGATTCCTTGGCAAAAGCAAAAGAGAGGAAGACCACGAAGTAGATGGAAAGATAACGTAGAAGAAGCAATGAGACTAGAAACATGCATGACGATGAAGGGCAAGATCGAAATTCGCATATATGACAAACCCGCTATAAGACCTCAATTTTCGGAAAAATCTTTTAGTTAGGTCTAATTTGATATAGAATTTATTTATGTTTTATATCGTCTTCATACTTAACAAATATGTTAAACACTTTGGCTTATTCGATAACAAACAGATTGGGCGGTCTAGAGTATAGACGACCCTGACTTAGGGTCTTGATTTGAGGAAAGGCTTGAATTTTGCTTGATTATAAGATGCCTTGTATCGAGGACTTGTTTGTTTTACTTTGCTTCGTAGTGCACTTGGTCAGTAATATATTGCAGTAAGCACTGTATATTATAGTTTTGTAGATTAAGTCTGTAAACAAATAACGCAGAGTAAATGAAACCGATTGACCATGCGCAGGAAGTAAGAACGCACAGGACTAAATACAGAAACTTGTAATATGTCAACGAATAAGTGGAGTTTGTCACGTGTGGCAGCATATCAGCAGTCACTTAATTTCGGCGCTTGTTGTTGTTGTTCTGTTATTTTGATTGAGTGAGATCAAGGATGCGGTTTCTCAAGCATCTCGAAACACTTCAACTCTGTGATCCATTCTATACCCCAATTAAGAATTTTGCCTATCTGGGGAAGTTTCAACCCCAGTAGTGGTTTTTAACGTGTCACAAATCGTAGTCGCACGGAACCTACTCTCGCTCTCTCTCTCTCTCTCTCTCTCTCTCTCTTCAAATTAATTCTAGTCGTGAATATAAGACAGAAACTTGGCTGAATTTGTGACTCTGGAGTTGAACAGGCCCGTTACAAAAGTCGAAGCTAGACCCTTAAGGCAGACGAATATCGTTTTCTTTTCCAACACGGCGCCTTTTGGTACTTCAAGTTTTACCGTATCGCTGTTTGCTGTAGAGCAAAATTAACTCGACTTAAGTCGGATATATAAATAGTAGCAGAATATTCGCCTTGGTTTTGGACAATTAAGGATAATAATTGCTCCTGTCGATTCAGTTCGGATCTCAGTGATGTGAAAAAAAAACGTGCAAGTGTTTTGCTGGAAATTGTTTAGTTTCCGTCGTCCGAAAAGCCTCGCTTCTGTCTCAACGTTAACTGACCTCGCACATTGTGCCTATCTCGTTCGAAGCCATCTACCGGAATTCAAGGTAAAAACCCAGTTTTTGCGTTGTGATAAAGAAACCTTTTTTTTGCTCGCGTTAACTTGCAGACTTCAAATTTAACTTCATGTAAATAAAAAGACGACCATCAGTCGCAATATGTGGTGATAGTTGTTAATTATAAAACTACCAGATTATTTTCTGTTTTATTCTTGTGAACTTCAGCGTCCCTGGTATACGAAGCTGTATGACAAACGTAAATCCCGTTGCACCAGTGGCGGTGGTTTTTTTTCTGAACGTTCAAAAATTAAAATTATGTAATCTGAACTTATAGCGTTATCACTTGTCATTTTCTTGTACTGTCATTTTAACAATTTAATTATATGTGTGTTAAAAATTTATTGCCTCTTATTGTGTGTTTTGTACTTGGTTGTGTACGAATTTTGCAAGCTTAAATATATAGGAGGAGGCATAATAAAGGTGAGTTCCTTTCCCGTAAGTTGTTGGCTTCTCGGCCTTCCACGAGGACCTACAATCAGCTGGATTTGGAAGGTGGCGCCCACAAATTTTGACTTACCCTGTGCACAACAAAAAATTTCCTCCCGTAAGCGATTTTCACGAACTCCCCTTACTCCTCTCAGCTAAGCTGTAGGCTTTTTTCCATCTATCTGGTTACGGGTCGTCGGAAAAGTACGATTGGCCCGTAACAACTCATATGAAACCAGAAGTTAATTTTCGTTTGTTCATAGAATTTACCGAATGTGTCCACTAATTTATAAAAAATACATAACTATTTAGCAAACTGTGTTTCGTCCCGAGTTTCTCAATTACTTAGCATCACAAACAAGGGTCTCCTCTTTACAGCACGTAGTTTACTTTAAGGCTTTGTATAAGGGTGTTTTACTTCTTAGAACTGTCAGAATAAGGGGAAGATAGCATCAGCCCAGTATCATTTTGAAACGGTATATTTAAATCTGTAAACTAATGCACATCGGAGAACAATTACCTAATGAAATGTTAGAAACGCTTTTGAAATTACTCATAATAAACAATTTAGACAATAATAAACAATCCGAATTTGGAGAGTTTTGAAGCATTATAAACGTAACTCCCGTGCCACTAGCTGTTAACAATTTATTTAACAGTTTTTTTATTCATTTAATGGTAAGGTAACTAAATATTATCTTGTTGTTACATTTTTGCACACGGCTACCTTAAGGTACGTGCAATTAAAGCAAAAAATTTCCAGCACAAAATTAATCTAAATTGCCATACGTAAATTGCAGATAACCATAACGTGTAGCGAAATCTGACTCACCTAGCAAATAACACTAATAACAAGGCAATAATGACGATAATAACAAGGTAATAACGAGACTTTTTTAAAACATACACGAAAATTACAAGGTTACTCGTTACAAAGGCACGTCGCGCTGCCTGCGCGGTTCAAATTAGAGGGGGGCTGGGGAAAAATCGGGTAAAATACCGAGTATTGGTATCAAAGTGAAACAGGTGTTCTTAACACGCGTTGCTAATCGTGATAGCGATCTACTGAAGGTTAAACCTGAAATTAATGGTAAAGACTTTTAACCATAGGATTCAAAATACAAATTTTTATTTCTGTAAGGAAATCCCCGGACTTTTCTAATTTACACATTTTAGATGTCGACTTGTAAATCAGACATAACTCCTGATACTATTTTTAACCGTACAAGCGGAACCTTAAACCTTTAACACGAAATGGTCTCTTGGTTTACTACACTAAAGCTTTTGCTTTAAATGTGAACAGTATAATTGGATTTAATAATGAACAAATTGACATTTTCTGGTTGTACAGATCGTCATTTGGGCCCTCTGAACAGTTTATCCTTGAACTCCAAATATGCGACCAACCCCGTTTTTGCTACACCTTCTGGTAAGACATCAATTTGGAATCTCCCAGAATTATTAGATATCTTGCATAACCATCTACAAAGGCAGCAAAAAATGTTAGTTGTGGGATATTGAAACGGAGCCGCACGATTAGCTTAATTTCATAACAATTCATAAGAAGTCCAAACGAGGAGGCGGTCCAAATAGAGTTAAACGATAAGCTTATGAAGGAAACAGCAAAAACGTGAAGCTTTCTTTAGGCACAGCAGATAAGTTGCGCATGGGCTGCAATTAGCAATTCAGGACGTGATTCTTAAGCAAAAACCAAAATTAAAATTAAATTTATCAGATGTGTTCAGAAAATTTGAATTTTTAGGCATTACTAATTAAAATTCATTATAACAAGTAACGTCTTTTTAGGCCAAATTTATAAATTGTAACCGCCTGCGGTAGAAACAGCAAAATCAGGAACGAATCCCGAAATCAAATGCAATCCCTACAGCACAGTCTAGGTTAATTACATTTTATAGTGCCACGCAGAGTGGAGCGCTATTAAACAAGCAAATAGAAATTATGCATTAGACTAATAAAACATATTATTAGTTTATGCAACAATGTAACACAGTAACAGAACAATATATCCATTAGGAAGAAGTTCGGATCGGATTTCATATTGTAATTTTAGTTTTACTGGCACCAGTTGTTGTTAGTGCATTATGAAGAAAAATCTGATATTATATAGCAGATGCCAATATATTGTCAATCTTAACTTTACTATTGTTCGAATTAGAAAGTAAGTTAAATGGAAGAAGATTCAGTGTTCGCTGGCCATTTCAAATCCAATTTTAGTGGTACTTTCAGAAGTAATAACAATTTTGGAACATTATGAAAAAGACGTTTTTGAGAACTGCTTATAGCTACAACAATGTTATATAATAATAATAATAGTTTCAATTTCAACAGGATTTATTTACATTTTGTGCTTTATACGTATTTCAACATTTTACAAGCAGGTATCTAAAAATTGAACTGCTCACAATGTAATTATGTATACATAGGTCAGACAATTAGAAATTTTGATACCAGATACAAAGAACACATACGCTCATACAAATACAAATACCCAGAAAAATCTACCTACCCTAACCACTTATTAGAACACAATCGTGTATTGACATCAAATAATGTAATAACATTTTTACACTTCTGTAATGATAAATGTAAATTTGATATACTTGAGGCCTAACAAGATACACAAATACACTTTAACAAATACAATTTAAATGAACGAGCAGAATGAGCTTTTGGAATAGAAGACCAGAGCCAAGTCGTTGATCGAGATCCCATGTCCTGTTGCCTTAGCTACAAATGTTTACAATATTAAATGCTTCTGAAAATGACATTTAAAATGTCGAAATAGGTATAAAGCACAAAAAGTAAATAAATCATGTTGAGACTATTATTATTATTACGAGAGCAGCCTTTTAAGTTTTTAGAAACGACCACTAGGTGGCGCTATTGACACGTGTCATTACTATTTTCGTAAAATTTGACATTTGTTATTGTGAAAACAGTGGCAGCTTAGAAATTGACCGAGTAGTTTGTTTACAGTGAGCGTTTAAAAAAAGTATATTATAATACAAGTGTATAAGCATGCCTTTAAAGCACGCGCAACGGGTTCAAAAGCACGAGGCGAAGTCGAGTGCCACTTAACGGGGCAGTGAGAGAGAGAGAGAGAGAGAGAGAGAGAGTAAGAGAAAAAGCACTCAACGAAAAAGAAGTGTTACTTAATATCACTACATGTTGTAGTCGCTTGTAGCATCAGCTGCAGGTTGTTGTGTAACTTAGTGGTAAGAGCTTAGAGCAGTTTCATGCTCACTAATTCAATAGTTAAAATTTCTAGGATTATATTTTTAAGTTTCAATATATGTTCTTTCAATTTTACAACGTAGTGAAATTATATATTTCATTAAATATAACAATTTCTGATGTGCAGGACTAAATGACGAATTTGAGAAATTGTTAAATGGAACAATGGAAAAAAGTAGATTGGTAAAATGAATGGTCTCACGGATATACATGAAAACACGTCCTACAACCTGTGGTGTATCCCTTGTCAAGTTATTAACTGCAATAATGCCTAGTATTCTACGCCTAAGTTAGTAATAATTGCAAAACTGTGCCAGCTTGCTATTCAGCTCAAAAATTATGTAAATCCATGACCTTATCATGCCTCACTTTCAAATTTACTTGCAAAGCCTTCAGTGGGGTTGGAATTTCATCCCGTCCTATAATAATCAAAAATTACCGGTGAAGGAAAATCTGTATGTAAATCCATAACCTATCATATGCCAAATTAACCTGTAAGAAAATATTAACATGGAACAAAATATTAATCTGATAAATATTTACAGAATACAAATAGTTTTTGTCGGTTGGTATCCAACTAGTTCAAGATGATTGTTATGAATTTTTATATTTGGGAACTCATTAAATTTTCCAAAACATTTATTTTTGAATGTTGCATATCAGTTAAAGTAAGTAATTATATATTGCAAGAACTGGGATTACACTCTTTCAAACTCCAAACACTTACGACTGTTTCTACTTAACACGAAAACCCGAAAAGTAAGCCGCAAAATCAATCGTATATGTAGTTCAAAATTAGTTCGAAAACATGTTTAATAAAGTGCATAATGAAACAAATAGCTATAAATTTTAATAAAGCTATTTAGCAAAATAATCGATTCTACATTATAAAAAAGGTATTGCAATTTACAAAATAAAATCTGCTCTTTAGGGCTGCGAAGTAGAATTCTGATTTTTTGTAAAAATATCGAGTATCATTATCTAAAACGGTAAATATTTAGACAGGAAACCTATGTGCGAGGCTACAGAGTGGATTAACGAAAATATCCATTAGTGAGCAATGTACGATGGTAAAAGTGAGTTTTTGAAAATATTCTCTTCTTTTTCTTACAGACGGCGTATTTAAGTATTTAAAAACATCGGGGTGTCGACATATAACACCAAACCTTCCCCGAAAAGAGGTTTATACACTCGAATAGTAAAAAAACATTCACATAGAAAATTCTTGGGTCCTTGGAACGCGGACCTACCTTATTTATCTGCGTTGTCCTCTTCTTCACTTCCATGCAGTCCCTTGTATTCCCTCCATTGGCACGATTGCAATTCTATAAAAACATAAAAATGAAATATAATTGAACATTATCCACAGAAATGAAATCGTAGAAATTCTAAATGAATTAGCAATGGAATGAGTAAGTAGTTACAAACGTCATTCAAACGAATTTCCTACAAATATTATTCACACATTTGGGAGTGTGGCGCAGTACCTAAAATCTAATTTATAGCTCCAATCACAAAATTTAAGTGTCGCCTATTTTACGTGCGTATCACCAGCAATGTCGGTGTAGTGGGTTAGAATATATTCTGGGAAAAATCGGTGCAAGTTTGAAATACCCTGTGGTATTACCATTCTTATTTATTCCCAGCTACATCATGAAGTTAGAGCTTCATGCCTTGTTTCTAATACTATGAATATCGGCGAATTGAATTATTTTGGAAAATATGAGTACAATTTTGAAATACCTTGTTTGTTACTAATAGGTCCATAAGTCTATAAACAATTGATAAAAATAAGTTATGTTTTACCTAGTAGACTGGATTTGGTCTTCCCTAACGGCCTGGACGAATGGAAAACAGACACAGGACAATAACAAGCACTTTCAAACATCTTGCGCTATCAAACACTTTACTGAAACTGATTCTATTTCCTGCACTTTATAAGTATGGAGTGTATATAACCAATCGGTAACATAATGTTGCGCAACAATATTAGACAAGAACTGCAAGAAATGTAACCTGTACCTGCGGCTTTGCAAGTAAATTTTAAAATGGCATATGGGTTATGGTTTTAATTTTTGCGATTTTAGCCATTTGCAGCTTTTAACCACAGAACTGTCTTCTCTTCATTCGAAAATTTACTCTGATATTTCTGCGGTTATCTACGACCATATTGCTTTAAAGATAAATTAATAAAATGAATAAAACTGCAAAGTATTCTGTGAAGAAAAATATCGTTTCGAATATTCAAATAATAGTTTTGATTACGAATCCAAGAATTATCTTCGCCATTATTTTCTGCCAAGAGCAGGTTCGCTGGAGAAGAAGTGTTGGGCACTTCCCACGCTTCGGAGCCTACGTTAAACGGTAGGTCCCCTCTTTGGATATATTACTTTAAATACATGCCACAAGCAGAGGAGAGAAGGTCACTATGCTCTCTCGACAGTCAACGTTCTATAAAAAGAGAGGTATCTCACTTAGAAAAAGTTTTGGTTTAATATTTATAGTGGCAAACTAAGCCTAGAAACTTGCATTTTGTAACGATTTCCGCGCCTAAAAGAAGGAAACCCTTTATACATATTTAGTTATTCTCAAGCGTACAGGAATTTTTAATATTTCGAAGTTACCATTTCTGTCAAGTCGACGCATGGCGTTTAGGTGTTTCAAAAGTTGGGCGGGAAGGAGATTCTAAAGACAGTTTTCGTAATTAGGTCAGTGGGTTAAGCATTGTCTACCTTACCGGAAGTATATTGTGAATAGTGAATTATTTACTGAAATCGTTTGTCGATTGAGAATTAGTTTCCCGCTTTGAGAGGCTCTACACAGGAGCATTTCCCATAGTTGTAGGGAAGCAAATCTCCAGGAATTTATTACCAATATAGAATTTACTCCGGTTAAGAAGATATTTTTGGTGATAGGCCAGTGCCCATATACTGGTGAGTTGGTTACGATCAGAAAATTTTTGTCTTGTCTTAATTTCCCGAACCTTAATTCTAATCAAATTTATACGCTGTCATGGTCGAGTAACCTTGGGAAGGTTTTTCCCGAACCGGGTGGACGCCTGGGTCTATAGATAGGAAGTCTGGTGCATTTTAAAAACTGTATAACCTTGCCTTGTTATTTAAGATTTCTTTATAGTTATTTAAGAATTAATTTATTAATTGATTGGGGTCACAGAATTGTATCCTTGGGGCTTTAATTGGGGATATGTGTACATATGAAATACTATTGTAATATTCCCTATTCCAATTTTTCATAAAGCAGATATACAGGGTACTCCAACAGTGGGTTGATATTGCGTTTGTAAGAGTTCACGCCCTGACAATAGTTTTTGATCGTTTGATCACGCATGAATTCGTGACGCGAAGGCCTTCGAGGTTACAGAATGCGGTAAAAATTTCTAGTATATTGTTGTGTAGCGCAAGAAAATTCCGAAAAATTGTTTGAGTGTTGCCAATTTAAGTTTCGTTATATTCCGTTCTAGTAACGTAAAATTGGGTCTACTAATTTATTTTAAATCATTGTTCTTGCATAGAAATATTAGAACTCTGATTGGGTTTTGTTGTTTTATTAAGTAAACAGAAATTTGGTTGCAACTTGTCTTTTATTTTACGACGAATTATTTGGATTTAAGTCTACGTAAAGGACCGATAGGAGATATAAAGGTAAGTGATTATCTATCTTGGGGTCCGACTTCCCATTTACCACCTCGGATGATGCTACAAAATTATAAGTCGGTGGCGCCTATTAATTAATTATTTGTTTTGAACCTACTCCTTCTTCGATTGGGTTTCCGGGTGACTAGCATCTGTCAACTTGTTAATTTTCTACCTAAGCAGTGGCGGAGTTGCGAGGTTGTTTTTGTAATTAAACCAATTTTTGTATGTAGTAAAGATTAAAGGCGTGATAATTTGTCTGTTGGCGTATTATTACTTTATCGTTTTCTATTTAATAAATTTGTATTGCAACGGCTGTTTACGAAAATTGAATCAGTCGACATAAACTTTATACGGTCTAATAGCTTTAATAGTAAAATATACATAATGGAAAACAATTTTTATTACTGTTAAAATTCGTGCGAATCCGAATTTGAATTTAAGGTACGTTGAAGTTAGGGCCGCACGATTGGTTAGGCAAAGAGTTAACCGCCTCAGAGCACCAATCGACAAAGGCGACATACAAAATTCGAATTACCAATATTTGTCAAATAATACCAACAAATATGAAAGGAACAGAGGACATATTAACTTTGATAGATGAGAATGATCTTACGATCTTATCTCGTATATTTGTCCGACCTCGTAGCGTGAAAATAGTTCGCTACGGCCCTGTCGAAGTACATCAGCCCCCATTTTGCGGATTACCTTTACTTGCTTCCACTTGTACCTTCCCATTTTCGCTTTTATGGTTGTTTGTGTAAATTGCATATACAGCGGAAAATTGAACGATGCATTGAGACTAATAATTTTCTAAATCAGCCTGGTTATCCATTTATAAATCTGATTATCAATGTCATGATAAGTTAAAAGAATTCAATTTCCATAATCAAAGCGCATTTAGCCGTCCAAAGGTATAGGGAACTTTTCACCCACGTATTGACAATGTTTTCTAAATTAAATTTGATATGAATCGCAAGGAACTAATAATTTAGGTAAGTCACGTCGAGGCCCTTCATCGATTTTCGATTCCATTACGACAAAGTTATATTTTATTAGGCCGTTTACGTCGGCGCTGAATATGGAATTGCTCTTTGTCGTGGTTAAAAACGACCAAAAGTTTGCCGCTAATAGGCGTAAAAATGCCAACGCAACTACGCCTTATGTATATTTCCATCGGAAAATGAGGACCAGAAACCGATGCTGGAAAGCACAATAGGATGGAATACTAATATACTTTTCCGCTTTACTAAACAAAATCTAGAGCTGCGGACATTCAAGATGTGAAAAACAAACTTTTTCGGGAATAGTTCAGAATGACAATGAGGAAACAAGATAGCTTTGATAATAGAATATTGGGGAAGTTGTGCTAAAAAAACAAAACTTTAATTACTTCACGTGTAAAGTTAAACGTGCAGTAATGGAAAAATGTATGTGCATAGGAGATAGTGCACACATACATGAATATAAATTTAGCATTTTTGCGCAATTCTCAAGCATCCTCGTCTAGATGAGAAGTCGTCTAGAGAGATTGAATAGCTCTTGTATGGGAAAACTTTATGCACAAGCACTAGGGAAACTAAACGAGGTGCAGTAGCGGTTGAAATGCATGATTCTACTTCTAGCAAATGTAAGATAATAACCAGCTACTGATTTAAACTATCGCTAGCAACGGATCTTGAAGTTTTTTATATAGAAAACTTTATCGGTAATAAATCATTGTACAGGGTATCTCTTTACAAAATGTAAAGACTAGTTTTGCGGATATATATCCTTATAAAACAGAATTACTTTAATCACTTTATTGTTCGTAACATTGCTTATATTTGATTAAAACGATTTACAGCTGCTTATCAATTAAATGAAGCAGGAGGGTACTGCGGAGTAGAGTCGGCGCGTTAGATTTCTACGCTGAGGATCTGGGGTTCAATTCCCAGTCCCGGAATATCGTAATGTTAACGGTGTTTACACTTCCAGTGGTTCTGAGCCCTCGTTAAATTGTAGATCCTCTATGACTGTGGTACTTTAAAACGAGGAACACAGGCATAGGACAAAAGATCGTTACGTCTCGTAAAAGGCAAAGCACTCGAAGAAGAAGAAAAAGATAGAATATATACACAAAAAACGGAATACCAGCCTTATTACATTGAGACTTTATTGAACTATTCTCAGCCTAAAAGTATTTCTAGAGCAACTGGTTATAGAATTGTATAGGTAAACTTAATCCTAATTCTTACTTTAGTCTTAAACTATAACATATTATATTTTTTATATTATGGAAACCTTTATTTATACGAGTATAGTGGTAGCTCAGTTGGCAGAGCGCTCGCTTTCTGGACAAAACGTCGAATATGACTTGTGTTCAATTTCCCAGCGTATATTAATCTTATGTTGCAACCATACACAATACCCCAACTGAGTTGCGAACCGCAGAGTTTTAATGCCGAAAACCTTCTCTGGAATTGCTGTCGTTCGAATTCGACGTTAAACTGTAGGTCCCCCGTGTCTCTACGCGGAGGAGAAGCACGTAGCAATAAAGAAGCGGGTGACGAGCAGTAGGACAAAGAAGCGTTTTACCTAAATTCATATGTATTTAGTACACCAAAATTCATATTCAATCATTCCTTCTATTATTGGCATACATCATAATTTCATAAATTAGCTAATTAGCTTTATGGATATGTCCCAGACTCTTACAAAGAGCGTATTTTAAAATTTGTTTTCACGAGGAATTCAAAAAAAGAATGTGAGGGGCAGCCCACGTGTTCAGCTAGTTTAGTCAGTTTCTGCATATCGATAGGTAAAAAATTAAAAAAAAAACTTCAAAAAACCCTTTATTACCCAATATGTAGAACACCTAAACACTTATTTCGGAAACAAGGTTGCCATCTTCAATAAGAATTTGAAATACTTAAAGCAATTTGGCGAGTAATACCGCTGAAGATAAGTTCTTCGAGTCAGCGATGTTAATCTACTAACAAAGAAAGGCTTGAAAACTAAATTCCCGATAGGGTTCGTTAGGTTTAACTGATTAACGGATTATTTTCAATAAACTGATTAAATCCTAGTTAGATATTGTCTCTCATCTGCATTTAAAAGCGTCCCCCTACTTCTGAAAATAAGAATGATATCCAAATTAAAAATTAAAGTTTTATTGCTCTAACATCCGGTGACCTACAAAAATATTTTCGGTGTCGTTTAAAACAGTGATAGTCAACCTTTTTTTCCCCATGTATCCCTAGCGTCACTTTTCCACTTAACTTTGGACCCCCCAAAGTTGTTGGTGCACAATTCAAGTTATACATAATATTAATTACATTTAAAATATATTTAAGCAGTGTGGTAAACAGAGGTATGCTAGGTATATCGTAGATTACATACTCAAACATTAAGTATAAAAAGGAAAAACTGATTGTGATTTTTGCTTCTATAAAAACATATAGTATATGATGCAGCTTTACAGCAAATCGTAGCTATGCCAACATAAAACATGAAAACATCAATTGAAAGCGAATTCGAAATTTCTTCTGTAAAGTTTTGAATAGTTCAATAATTTAAATGTGTAAGCCAGCGTTTCTCCACCTTTTAGTATTTACGACCCAATTTTCAATAACAATTCTCATCTATTTAATTGTATTTTGACGCTAAAGCTACACTACGACCTTAATTCTTAATTACAAACCTTACAAATTACCACGAATAGGTAAATTTATTGATATTTGGCAACACCGATCCGCTGCATTGATAAAACCAGAATCGATGCCTCTCTATTGCTCTCTGTCTTACGTCCACCATATCGGACATAGTCCCAGTTTCGCGAGAGGTTCCGATTTGTCTCGAACATTCTGGAACGTCTGCGCAACCGCGACGCAAGCGTGTATAAATGCTGCCCCTCGTTCAATTCCAGCCAGTCTCAGTCGAGTCGATCCTTCTATCGTGAATGTGTATGTTGTAATTTGCGTGTTAACAGCAATTCACGATATTCGAGTAGCAGTAGATTTATGCAGAATTATGGATAAATATTTAAGTAGGCGTAAGCGAGTATTAGACGATAGTGAAGCATCAACAAGTGCACAGGCGAGCGTGGCTCCGAAGCTAAAATCAAGAAAATATTCTCAAGACTACTTAAATTTTGACAGCAGACAGCATGAAACCCAATAAACTTAAACGACATTTGGAAACGTTTCATAGTAACAAACCCCGACAATTTTTCGAATTAAAATTAGGATCATATGAAAAGCAAAAACAATTTTTTTAATAAAATTTTATCTTTGAATGAAAAAAGTATAGTTCTCTCTTACAAAGTTTCATATAAAATAGCCAGATGTAAAATTCCTCACAACACTGGTGAAGAGCTTATTCTGCCAGCTGCAATTGAGATTGTAGAAACTATGTTTGGAGATAATTTTGCCAAACAATTGCAGTCCATACCTCTATCAAATGATACTGTTGCCTGTCGATTGGTGATATAGCTGAAGGTGTACAGCATCAGCTTTTCGGGAAGCTGCGTGACAAATTGTTTTCAGTTCAGCTTGATGAGGCAACAGATAGCAATAAAGATGCTCATTCAATTGCCTATGTTCGATTTTGTGATAGTATGTAAGCAGTAGAAGAACTACTTTTCTGCAAATCAGTAGAACTCAAAGCAACAGCTCTTGCATTATTTGCCATCTTAAATGATTTTGTCAACGAGGCAAAAATAGAGTGGAAAAATTGCGTCGGAATATGCACCGATGGTGCTCGTACAATGTCTGGAAGATTGCAAAGTATACAAACACTTGGGAAACAGAAATCTCCACAGTGTGTCTGGACACATTTCATGATCCACAGAGAAGATCTGGCTTCCAAAGAAATGAGTCCTGGTCTGAATATTGTGCTGACGACGCGACGGTTGTAACCGTAGTAAATTATTTAAAAATGAAACCTCTAAAATCAAGAATCTTTTCTGCACTTTGTAAAGACATGGGTGCAGTACATTCAGCGTTACTATTTTATTGCGGGGCAAGATGGTTATCATGTGGGAAATTTTTGCAAGATTTTTATGAATTAAGAGATGAAATCGCCATTTTTCTAGAAGAAGAAAACCGACCGGAAGCCTAGAAATTTCGAGATGATTTATTTGTGATGAAGTTGATCTATTTGGTCGACATATTCGAGAAATTAAATACCTATCTTCAACTCCAAGGAGCAAAAACACATATGTTGGGTACTAGTGATAAAGTTAATGTCTTTTATAGAAAATTATAATTGGGGAGCAAAAATTTAAAGTAAAAAAACCTGGAAATGTTTGCAAATGTGGATGAATGTATTAAAACTTGCAACACTGAAGAACAACATGTGAAAGTTGTTTTTGTAACCATTGAGAATCATTTAGCAATGCTGGCAAAGAATTTTAAAAAGTATTTTCTTACTTTAGGTTAGGGACCCATTTCAAAATATTCCCGAAGGTCCCTCAACTGCCGAAGAAGAAATCTTCATAGTGTTCACGACAAGTGACGAAATCAAGAGAGAATTTAGTAATAAATTACTCTTTGAATTTTGGGCAGAGATGGATGATGAGTTTTCTGCACTGAAAACAAGAGCATTTCGTATACTATTACGATTTTCAACATCCTACTTTTGCGAAACCGGATTTTTTGCGGTGGCTGCTTTGAAGACCAAATATAGATCTCAGCTAAATATAGAAAAAGAGTCAATTTCTAATATTAAACCTTCTTTTGAAAAACTTTGTTCTGTAAGACAGGCCCAAGGAAGTCACTAATAATTATTAAACTTGTTTTTAATTTAGTATTGATAGTTAATTATTAAATACATTTATAAGTGTATTATATCAGTGTAAATGTGTATTATATTTTTTATTATGTCAGAATATTTTTTTGTCTTTCTTTCAGTAAATGAAATAATTTTTTTATAATATTATTTCTTATATGCTCGCTCCCCCCATTTAGTGTTATGAAGCCCCCTAGGGGGCGCCCCCTACAGGTTGAGAATTGCGGCTGTAAGCTGATTATATC
Source organism: Limonius californicus (assembly GCA_014611495.1). Classification (NCBI taxonomy): domain Eukaryota; kingdom Metazoa; phylum Arthropoda; class Insecta; order Coleoptera; family Elateridae; genus Limonius; species Limonius californicus. Next base: position 2,931 of record JABXWE010000516.1, on the reverse strand, counting down.
AGGATGTACTATTAACGTAATTTCTTTTTGTATGTGTACCTATGGGCTTGTCTGTCTTCCAGTCTGTAAGTTGTCCAATTATTTATTCATCGATCATTGGTCCACCAATACATATCAGGGCGAAAGAAAAATCTCATAAACAATTGGGCCAAAACAATAGTACCAGATTAAGACCATCTGATGTCCTACTCGCAGGGCCGCACCTAGGCCCCACATTCTCATATTTCATCCCTTCTTAATTGTCGACCGAAAAGAAAAGACCGGTCCACAATTTGTGGAGTAAATAAATTCCCCCTTTTGCATTGATGCCCTAAGCACATGCTTATACTACTTCATAGTTAATGCATCCCTGCCAAAAGCCACCATTATTCAAAAAGTTGACTCTTGAAACCCTTGAAATTTTTTTCTTTTTAGATTTTTCTTGGAAGATTGGAAATAAAGAGGGCCCAAAATAGTTTTTGCTGAGGGGGCCAAGAGTTCTAATTACCCCAATATATTAAATCCAAAGTAATCTATTAAATCACCAGTGTCAAATGTAAAAAAAATCAAGTTATTAAATGAATAATTAAACAAGCACGGGTGACGTCATTTTAACATTTAATAAATATTAAACACCAAGTGAATCAAACATACGTTTACTCACGAAAAGATGTTGAGATCACGAGCACGCAGTGCGAGTGAGATCATTTCTTTGAGTGAATAAATATGTTTGATTCACATAGTGTTTATATGTTTTTATTCCATTTTGACGGATTTTATGAATAAAATTCAAATTGGAATTAAAAAAATTCAATCGAGAAATCGTGTAGACTGCGAAACTAATTTTCACACCTTAACAACCAGTTGTTTACATTGTTCTAAAGTTGTGACGCTTTCGGATTTTGTGTGTTTGCGAGACAAAAATGTCTGGAATTTTAGAAGTTCAAGACGAAAACGAAGTTATTGTACCCTCAGCAGTCTTGGACGAAGCTTTGGAAGCTATGAATAAAGTGGTGCCAGCAAAATCCAAGCATTCATATGAAAAAGAGTATACGAATTTCTGTGAGTGGAGGAAGAGAAAACATGCAAAAGGAGTAAATGAAAAAATTATTTTGGCTTATATTTCGGAACGGTCTAAAAATGCTAAATCTTCATCACTGTGGGCGTATTATTCCCAACTGAAGAAAATGTTATCTGTGAAGGAAAATATTGATATAAGCAGGTTTGTGATATCGCAATGATTATTATTTATGAAGTTTAAACTATTCATTGTTACAGATTTCATCAAGTGTCAGCTTTCCTAAAACAACAGTCTGTAGGGCACAGGCCAAAGAAATCCAAAGTGTTCACATTCGAAGAAATGGAGAGGTTCTTAGATAATGCTTCTGATGATGAATATTTATTGCAAAAAGTAATTTTTATCGTGGGAATTTTTGGAGGATGTAGAATTGGTGAACTGGTGGCCATGTCAGTCGATGATGTAGAAGACAGGGGTAGCGTACCTACTTGTAGTTCAAATTCCGGACACGAAGACTCATAAACCCAGAACATTTACCATCATCAATGGAAGTAACTCTGTTTCTGCTATTGACGTTTTTCGAAAGTACAGAAAATTACGGCCTGAAAAGATATCACATAAACGATTGTTCATCAATTACAAGAACAAAAAATGCACGGTACAACCCGAAGGAGTGAACACTTTTTTCAACAATTCCTAGAAAAATTGCACAATTTCTAGGCCTTTCAAATCCACTAGAATACACGGGTCATAGTTTTAGGCGTTCAAGTGCAACTCTACTAGCAGACTCTGGGGCAGATTTAGCAGTTGTAAAGAGACACGGCGGTTGGCGTTCGAATAGTGTCGTCGAAGGATACATAGAGGATTCTCTGAACAATAAAATCGAAATTTCGAGCAGAATCATTGAGCAATCATCAACAATCATTAATAATAGATCTGCCTTGAATTCCGCAGCAAGCTCCTCTGCATCAAATTCCGTGTCAAACCAAGAAACTAATCAAGACATTAATTTGCCTCTTCATCCACAATTTGATGTAAAATTTAGTAATTTGAATAATTGTAACTTTTATATTTCATCTTACAAAGGCGAAAACTAATATTCAATGTTAATATTTTTGTAAAATAAGTAAATAAATAGAAATGTTCGTTCGTTTTTGAAATTTTTAAAATGGTTTGATTTCACTAGTGAATTCAAACGCTTTGATTTCACTAGTGAATCATGAACTCTTTATGACGGTTACTACGGAGTTAATAAAGTCAATTTAAATTGTCAAAATGGAATAAAAGTATATAGATAATTTCTTTGTGTAGTGGTTGTAAAACAACTGTAAATTAGTAAAGTCTATACAATGGTTATATTACTTTGCTACACAGTAGGGAACGCTAGAAATAGAAAGTAATACAAATTTGCTTTGGAAAGAAATGAATTTCTGTAGCTCTGATAATTCACCAAATTTATATACAGTTTTGTGAACCCTCTAAGATACCTTGGCGTACCCCCGGGGATACGCGTACCACCGGTTGAATGCCACTGGTTTCAACATTGAAAGTTCACAGCAATTTTTTACATTCGCAACATCCTTTTTGGGAAATAATATTATAAATAAAATTTACCATTATTAATATAAGATACACAGTTATTACTTATAACGTAATACACAAATAACCTAACTTTTTTGGACTTGAATAAAGAATATTTCTCGTCTAGCAGTGGTCTACCAAATATTTCTAGCAAAAGACTACATTGAAGCCTGTAAGATAATTAAATAAATTAAACATTCAGAAGGTTTGCAAAATTATACATTTCGCATTACAATTCAACGATATAAACACTGCGTTGGAAAACTAAGGGTTTCTTTAATTGAATATCTAACTCACAGTTAATTTAATTGGAAGTTTACCTTTCTACAAGAATTAAATTACTATAAGTTTTT